>JBBPNN010000068.1:0-61054 GCA_038090935.1 Hortiboletus campestris
ACTGAGTTTTTGCCTGCAACGCAGTTACTGGAACACGACTCCGACGGGACAACAATGGAGTTCTATGGGCATAACCTCTCTCAGCCATGGCGCGACAGGTAAGAGCTAATGACATCGTTCGTTTGGAATACATGTTCACGCCTTCTCCAGGATCGATGTCGTTCCAGTACCCGACGACGACAAACAACGTGACGACCATCGAAGGAACGTCTGTCGCCTTTACCCGCGTCATCGCCGAGTATGTCCAGCCGTTCATCGTCAACCCCAAGGTCACGCACGTGACGTACAACATCGATGGCGTCGACGTTGGTGTCTGGTGGAACGGCACGGCCTACCTGATCCTCCTCGCGAACTTCAACACCACGCTCGTCCACGTGCCGTGGGCCTCCGTCGGTCTGCATGGAATAACGTCGAACGACACGTCACAGGTCCAGCGGATCTTTTCTGTGACACAAAACACGAATGTGACGGGGTTCAACTATAGATTGGGGGGCGTAGGCATCTATACGGCGACGCCCCCACAGTAAGTCGCATGCGTTGAAAGTGGATGCTCGTGGCGCTGTTTGATATTCATGACTATTTTTCTTTGAGCTTCATGTAAATCAGACGGTTGGACGTCTGCTATGGGTTTTGTTTGGCCTGATCTTCAAGTTCCGACGGTGCCGAGTTGTATGTCCGTGTGTGAAGTGATCTGTACTACGCGTGTCGAGGCGTATCCCCAGTTCCCGGTATTGAAGTTCGCCCACTCTCAACGTTTTCCCCACTCTCGTTATCCCACGTCTTACCTCCCCCTCGTCTCACGACCCTACCTGAGCGTTGCGACACTCGCATGCAGACGTGGCGACGGTGTTGTTCTCCGTTGCACTCGAACAACTCGGGGTCTTTTGCAGCGCCAGTGTGCCGCTCCGGAGGAACGGCCATGATGAGCAACACGCTACACTGCACTGAAGGGGTACTAGTGGTTGTATGAGATATCCGCCCAAAACTTGGCTTTTCAAAATTTCACCCCTCGAGGCTTGTCAAGACCGACTGGGGACACCCGAGTTGGTCACCCCTGTCTAGTAGCATCTTCTTATCAACGAGGATTGGGGTTGAACCACAGAGATGATCCGTGACTCAGGATCGCGCCAGACGGATTGTCCTAGGCTCTGCCGCCAAGTTGGTTTAACCTCGCCACATCGACACACGGGTTATACCCAGACCACTCGGCCCAAAGCCTCGAACTGGACTCGCCGGCTACCTTTTCTCTCAGTGTCGACTGTGTCATCGACTTTGTCATCGAAGCAGAGTCTGTCAGGGCCATGGCAACCTTCCTCGCTGGTAAATGTTTCCCTACGCGCTGAGTTTTTCGGACTGTTCGGGCCGCTCTGATTACCCGGACCGCTGGGCAGATGGTTATGGTCGATCTTATGAGGACGATAGGTCACGCTTCAAGCCAGGCCAACTTTCTCTCAGATAGGCTGGTTCTTTAAACAATGCACTTTGGCGATGGCTCATCATCATAGAGGGTGCTATCTGCATTTTACATCAGGGTACTGACCGCTGGACACTCATTCAATATACACCGGGAACCAAGCGACAAGGTACCCTCTTTGCCCACGCCCGCCACTCCTCCCCAAACTCCTTCTCCAGCATCGCATCTTCCTTGTCCATCCGCTTGCTCGCAATGAAACATACCATTCCCAACACCGCCGCCCACGTGCACGCCCACACACCTGTCGCCATCGCGTGTTCGCGCCCATTCCCACCGGACACGACCGCCTGAAGCAGCCTTGCCCACACAGATACGACCCACCCCCGTCGATCGAGCGCGCAAAGCAGCCACCCAACCACAAGTCCCAGTACACCTGTGTAACTCGGGTGCCGGACGACGCCGTACGCGCCATGCGTGACGAGCGCATGGGTGGGGCGGATGCTGAGCTCAAAGGTGAAGTGCGTCCCGAGGGTGTGGAAGCAGTGTGCGCGGAGGAGGGCGCCGGCGAGGGTGAGGAGGGTGCCGGTGAGAAAGGCGGGGGTGAGTGCAGTGAGTGAGGTGGGATCCGAGGTGACTGTGGTGGGGAACGCATGGAGGAGTGGCCGGGCGAGGCCGGGTGGACAGTATCCGCTCAGTGCAAAGAGGACCAAGCCTTCGAGGGACGCCCAGGGCCATAGCAGTATCTACAACGGTGGAATCTGGTCAGCGTTCAGACCTCGGACTCGAGAGGGTCGTCGTCGCGAGTTGACGGCGACTCTGATGCTACGCACCCTGCCCAAGGTGGTGAAGAAAGCTACCCCGCGTTCTGCACCGCGTTGTTCGCGTAGTTGGTCGGTGGGGGGTCGGACATTGGGCGGGGTGATCCCATAGTGTTGAGCGCTCACCACAACGAATAAAAGCAACAATCTCGCGATCGTCATGGAGGATGCGGTGATATCGCAGTCTTGTTACCGGGGGGGGAGAATTGCGGCTGTGATGTTGAAACGCGCCGTGCGAGTTTCTTGCTAAACAAGGTTCCTGCTGACGATGTTCCGATGTGTAGCTTGTACATATTTGGCCTATACTTTTATATAATTCGTGCAACAAGTATCATCACGACCACATTGAGTGACAGGTTTCAGGACTACGGCAAAAATAACATCCATGAGCTCGACTATAATATCGTACAGTATCCATACATCTGTGGGTATCCTGAAAGCAGATCGACGAACAAGAAAACCAGAACAAGAAGCGTAACAACATGGTCCCAAGATAGTGAGAGATCGGTTTGCACCGAGCACGGAAACGAAACGAACAACGCCGGTGGCCGGGTGACCCAAAACGCTCACCCCACTGAGCTGGTACTCGACTTGGTCAAGACGAGCTGCAGCCCGCCCTCGACATACTCTTTCAACCGCGCCCGCACCTGCTCGATCTTGTCGTCCCTCGTGTCCGATCCATACTCGAATGTCACAAACTGCAACGAAAACTGTTTTAGCTTGAATGTCGTCTCAGACCGCGACGCCACCAGACGTATGATGGTGTCGACGGGGACGACTGAGGAACACCTCAAGTGGAGCACCTCGAGCGCCGGACAGACGCATTTGTTCTCGTGCACGAGCGCGGTGACGAGCCCATGGTTGAGCCGAAGCACGCCCGGGAGGAAGCTCAGTGTCTTCAAGCGATGGAGCTGTGCGAGACACGACAGCAACACAGCGTCCCCAATGTCGACCCGGTTGAAACACACGCTCTCGAGCGTATCCGCGCAGCGTGCTAAAAAGGGTAGACATTCTGTGTGGCCGGAGAAACTGCCCAGCGCGAGACTGACGTTTTTGATATCAAAGTGGCGGAGTTGGGGCATGCGGAGGGCACCGAACACATGTTGGAGATACAGCGTTTGGACGTAGATGCTCGATTTGAACGTATGGACGTGGGGCAGCGTCACGGGCTCGATGTGTGCTGGATCAACGTCATTGATCGGTGCGCCAATACCGAGGTAGAGTGTGGTCAGATTAGGACAGCAGGCAAGGGTTTGGAGATAGTCGCTATGGACAGGGTTCCAAAAAGAGCTCGCATCATACTCGAGGTTCAGGTGCTGAAGCTGCGTCCAGGGGATCTGGAAACCGCGAAGGTCAAGACTACACCAAGACAGACTCAGGCTTTTGAGACTGGGTGCGGAATGCAATACGATCGGGGGAGGATTTTCGTTGGTGGGAAGCGAGTTGGTGTTTTGCAGTTCCAAGTGCTCAAGGTATGGCAGGGGACTTTGAGTGAACGTCAAAAGACAGGTGAGAGATGGGAGTGACAAGTGCAAGGAGAGTTCTTTCAGCCGGCAACTGAGGGTGAGGATCTCCTTGTCAAGATGCACGAGCGCATGCCACGGAATGGCGGAGCCTTTGGCATGATTGAGGAACAGAGATATCGGGAGTGTTTTCGCGCGGGAAAGCCACACGTGCATCGATAGACTCTTGGATTGTACGAGTGCCTCCCAATCCTTGGCAACCGATGGCAAATCGAGCTGCAACGTGGTCCATAAACACGGAAGGGAGAACAGGAGGTACCGCCAAGAACGGCAGACCTGTGCGAGCAATAATGATGGCATCCGAGGATCGGCCCTTGGGGTGGATTGGTCCCAGATACAGTGTTCAAAGACCTTTGCCATGATGTCCGTGGGCATGCGGCGAACGGGAGACATGAGTGCTTTGAGCTCTTGGACGACGCCTTGGACCTGATCACGTTGGTGTTCTAGACGCCGTACTTTGGCACGGGCATGTTCGATCTCCTCGGCAAAGGCGGATAATTCAGCCCTGCGCTCTTCCAACAAGAGATGGATGTGCGGTGTGTCCATCGGAGACGGAACTGAGTTGGTGCGGAAGAGCTGCGAGATCGATAGCTACGAGTGAAGGAGATGGAAGGGCGTTGAATTTGTAAGTGGTAAACCTTGGAATGAATGGGACATACCGGTATTTTCGGGTCCATTGGGTCGCGGGGCGGGGCAGGAATGCGAATGGGAGAACCGAGAAAAGGCATCCGATGGAGGAGGAAGCGTCACGGCCACGGAGACCCGTGTAGGGGTGGGAATTTGGGAGGATCGTCACCCCACATAAGGATCGCCTACTTGCGAGACCTACAGCGCGTAATTGAAACGGGCGCCAAGCGGCGCACGCTTGTGGTTGAACAGTCGCACGGGTATATTACGCCTTGCGGCAACCTGGAGGAAGCGGTCAGGTGACTGGATAATTAGGGGTGCAATAAGAGTGCCTTTGTCCAGAATGGCGAGTACAGGCGTGGTGCTACGGCATTCCATGTGGTTGGCGCCCTTAAAGCCAACCCCCACCGCATCACACCGAACTGTCCATCACTGTCATCCGCCATGTCCGACCAAGCACCAGCCCGCCGCTCTCTGTTTGGATGGAAAAGTGTCAGTTTGGTCTTGTTATTTCTCAAGGCTGTTGCACAATACAGCCAAACAATCACTACAACGCTCACCAGCCTATTCTGGCGAAACGCATACGCGTCGCGGTCAGTCCGTCCTCCTGCTCACACATCGTCCTCTTCACCATCCCACAGCGCTATACCACCTTTGGACATGCCACCGCCCATTCCAGACTTTTCCGCTCCGCCTCCCAAGCTCGTGCTGGACGACTTTATTGCCAAGGCACTCTCCTCGACGCCCCCCGACCTCCATCCCTTTTTCGAGGCATTCAAGAACCTCTATACACGAAAGTAGGGCACACGTTGACCGTCGTGGACAGCACTTATTCCGAGCGACAGACTATGGCACCAGCTCACACTCAAGTTGTCCGAGTTTTTTGATCACCCCCTTTCAAAGCCGTGCCGCGTGGTCGTCTTCCAGCAGTTTGTGCGAGATTTCGAGTCCAAATTGAACCAGCAGAAGCTCGTGGAACTAGGAACGCGGGTATCGAAGGAGATTACGAGTGCGTTCCATTGCTGCCGGTAGTTTCCATCGGAATTCATATTGTCGCGAAGATCCACAAGCACAGCTTGGATTTCTGAGTGCACTGCTCTCACAAATCGATGCTGACAAGTCCAAGGAAGCGTATGTGTTGTTACTGGCAAACATCGCACATGCCAAACTAGTATACGGCGATCTGGAAGGGACAAAGAGGGACATGGATACGGCTTGGAAGACGCTCGATCAACTCGAGGGTGTGGACAATGCTGTGAATGCATCATATTATCGAGTTGCTGCGGACTACTACAAGGTGATATGAACGTCGAGAATGTTCTGGTGGATCAAGATGCTGACGCAATCGTGATTGCAGGCGAAAGCAGAATATGCGCCATATTACAAGCACTCGTTGCTGTATCTGGCATGTGTTGATGTTGGGACGGACCTCACGGCGGAGGAACGTTTGTTGCGCGCGCACGACCTTGGCATTTCGGCCTTTCTCGGCGAGAGTATCTACAACTTTGGAGAGCTGGTAAGTTGTTCCGGGTATTTGAAACGGACTGAGCATGCGCGAGGACGGGAGATGCTGACGATGAGCTCATTTGTGTTAGCTGATGCATCCGATACTGGACGCGCTGGACAACACGCAGTATGATTGGATCAAGAAGCTGCTGTTTACATTCAACGAAGGGAATATTGGCAAATTCGAAGCGTTGGCGCCACTTTTTCCGCAGGAGGTGCGTGATGGGTGCGGAGAGCCGCTTAAACGGGAGAAGCTGAGGGGGAAATGGAATGATTTCAGCCGATTCTGGAACAAAACTATCCGTTTCTTCGACAGAAGATCTGTCTGATGGCGCTGATTGAGTCGGTGTTCAAACGGAGCGCAAACGACCGGACGATGACGTTCCAGACGATCGCCGAGGAGACGCGCCTGGCGATAGATGAGGTGGAACATTTGATCATGAAGGCACTGAGGTGAGCACAAATGGGGGATATGGAAGGGGCGTGGCGCTGATAATCAAGCGCATGCAGCCTCAAGTTGATTCGAGGGACGCTGGACCAGGTGGATGAGCAAGCACACCTAACGTGGGTGCAGCCGCGTGTGCTGTCACGGGGACAGATTGGGGAGCTGGCAGGCCGGCTGGGTGTGTGGATAGAACGGCTTGGCGGGGTGGAGGAGCGGATGGCGCCACAAGTGTCGGGCACGGCGTAGAACACGACCCGCGGTGGCGGTGACCTGTAAATAAAATAAAAACATATCTGCTCTCCTCTTGATTATCAGCCATGTCCACCGAATCCCCTCCAAAACACGCCCGCCGCGTCTCCCTCGACTCCCCCCGCCTCGTCCCCGCCTGGACCTTCCGCGACGACACCACAATCACCATGCCCGACCGCAGGAAGGTGCGCAGGAACGACGACGCCTTCGTCGTGCACAAGAAGCAGCGCAAAAAGTGGTCCGAGGAGGAGACACAGATGCTCGTCGACGGCTGCAACACGGTACGTCCACCACACCACACCGCACCCCGCTCACACCGCGACAGTGGGGCGTCGGCAACTGGAAGGCCATCCTCAAGGACCCAAAGCTCACCTTCGACAACCGCTCCCCGGTCGACCTCAAGGACCGGTGCGTCTCGCCCCCCTCCCCCCTCCCGCTCCTCACCCACCCCCACAGGTTCCGCACCTACTTTCCCGACGCGTACAAGGAGCACTACCCCAACGCCAAGACCCACCTCTCCAGCAAGATTCGCTCCACCCTCCCAGACGGCCGCTCCATCTTTGAAAAGACCCGCTCCAAGAAGCGCCGTCCCTTCACCGAGGAGGAGGACCGCGCACTCAAGGCCGGCTACGAGAAGCACGGCACCGTATGGGCCACCATCGTCAAGGACCCCATCTTCCAGGAGCAGAACCGCCGCTCAACCGACCTCCGCGACCGCTTCCGCAACGCCTTCCCTGAGCTCTACCAGGCTGCGGGCTACAAGCCACGCAACGCCCCAAAAAAGAGGGACGGTGTTCATCTCCCCGTCCGCGCAGCAACAGACGATCAGCTCCCGTCCACAACGTCCCACATCGGTCCAACACGCCAGAAGCGTGCCTCCAGAATCCTTAGGGGCGGTACAAAGAGCGTTCCAGAGAGCGCCACCTGCTCAGAAGACGAGGACAGTTCCGCTGCCGAAGAAGAGTCCTCGCGCCGGCTCTTCAGGTGCCCCCCTATCACAACAGACACGTCCCCCCAGGACGAGAACCCCTCCTCGGCCGAGCCCTTTGCCGAGATGGACATGGAGACAATCGACCCTCTATCCGAACCCCTCTCCATCCCTGACTTTATGCCCAGCGCGTCCCACTCGCTCTCAGAGCTGACCGACTCCTCCCAATCACAGGGCACGTGGTCCAGCGTCGAAACGCCCATACACTCCAGCAGCTGGTCCGCCAACGCCGGCTCTCCGACCTCGTCGCACATCTCCTCTGATTACCCCTTCAATCAGTCGCCCTTTATCCGCCGCATGCCCACCATCGGAAAATCCCCCTGGGGCGCGCAGGACTGGTTTTCTGCCAATCCCCGACTAGACACCACATTCTCCAGCAGCGGCTCCTCTTTTGCCGACGGCCTCTCCCCTGCACCATCGTCCCCCTTTTCCTTTCATCACCTCAACCACGGCGTCATGGATCGCTACGACTTATTTCCGACCACCTTTCACGACTTTGCCTCTGAGGCTGGCGTCGGAGATACTCACTCCACCTTCTCGGACCCTGAGATGTTCCCCACCAGCACATTTAGGGGCTTCACCCACCACTCCAATTACGCCGGGGACCTTATCTTTGGCGCACGCACGCACCAGCCACAGCAGTCGTATTATGGTCCTGGTTTCGGCTTCGGAACACCTGGTCTTGGACTGTCAGGCATGCAGCAGCCCTCTGGCATGCACCCCATGCAAATACACGCATCCCCACTCCCTGGCATTGACGAAATCGAGCTGGCGTCGATTACGCTCAGTGATCATGCTGAAGTCCCCGCGTCTGCCACCTGCGAAATCGGCATTCAGAAGGACGATACGGAGACGTCTCTGAACATCGCATCCACCCTCGAACTGTTTGCCATCGCTCCCCACAACATGGAAGAAATGGTTGATCTGACACACTCGACGCCGCCTGCGACGCCACTCACAACATCTCGCCCCATGCGGCCCCTGTCGCATGTGCATTCATCTGCATCACATGGCCGATCCATATCTGTGCCGCCATCAGAGCCGCGCTCCACCATGGCACGTTCAACACAGGTTCAAGCGCATTCGCAGCCCATGATTACAACCACGCGACCGCTTCCTTTTATCGATGCGCCCCCTCAGCACACTTCAGAGTCCGCCTCATTGCATGCCACAGCAGATGCGCAGTCGGGCGTTGATCCGTGGAAGCCGTCGACTTCCAACGATTTCCATGATCTGCCTTTTCTCGACTTGCATTATTATAGCGGCAGCCATTCTGCGGATGGCCACCATGACACGAGTTCTGGCGTAACAGACACCTCAAGGCGTGGCCAAGCACTCGATCTGGCGCGCTCGAGCATGTCTCTGAGATCCGCGCCACCGACCGCGCCGTACTCATCGGTTAACCAGGCACTCCAGACAGCGCAAGCGCTGCTTGTGGAGACAGCTCAGGAAGTGGGTGCAAGTACAGGTACAGGTACACGCCAGCCGCACCAGCGTGGCATGAGCTTTGTCTCGCCGCAAGACCTGCAACTGCGCAAGGCGAATGATAACAAGCGCAAGCGGGCCAGCTGGGACGGCGGTGCATTTTGAAGCGCATCACCCCCCGTCTGTTTCTTTTGCATCCCCTGGACCTGGATCACATCGCATCTGTCGTTTTGTCGAAGCATCTTTTTTTTTTTTTTTTTTCCCTGAAACCTCATGTGCTCGCGTTCGCTTTCGCCACATTGTCCCTCTTTTTTTATCCTGTCTTCGTTTCGTTGTTTTCACTTGCATCGCTATCCATCATGTCGCTGTCGTGCCGCCGTTATCGAATCAGGCGGACGACGTTCTTTTGCATTGACGCACACGCACGCACACGTTCCATTTCGTTCTTCGCTTTCCCCTCCTGCACATGTTGCGGTATCAAATGACGCATTATAATTGGCCGGTACATGTATCCGTATATAGTCTCGCCGTCGCAGGCGGCGGTTACCCTTTTTTACCATGACTGTGTTTCACTTTTGTGGTACCTCTAGTAGGGCGACCTTGACGGCCGACCACTGAAATTTGATATGTTAAACATGGTACACACGGTGTGTTGGGAAAAGTTGGGCGTCTGAGTCTGCACGTCATATGTACCCGATTGTCTCGGGGAGTCGTACTGCCGTATCATCAGCCCCACCTATCCTGCAACTCCGGATTGGCGGGTGACTCCATCGGGGCCATACGTCATTCACGGAGTTATATATATATCTGCGGGGACGCGAGGTAGCCTCCTTGACGAGTCACGGTGCACGGTGCGCCGAATCCCCGGTGACCGCTGTCAAACAAGACGCTGATCAAAAGGATCGCGCCGTTTCCACGACGCACACCACGCCCCCTCCCCTGTTTTTTGATTCCTCTGTTGCGGATAAAGTGAGATGAGACAGCGAGAAGAACGATGGGTGGACGATCTGGGGATCAGCGAACGCGGATTCGGGCATCTCTGAATCCGTGGACACATGCCCACCTTGTTCCTGTGCTTGATTCTGAGAATAGAGTCACGCCGATTCGGGGGTCGCTGCGCGTGTCTCCAGTCTCCAGTAGCCAGTAGCCAGTCCTTTGGGCATCGCGCACGTGTCGTCAACGAGGCGTGTTCGTCGTGTTCGTCGTGTGTGACGTGCGCGTGTTTTTGCGATCCATCGGTACTGTGCCCGCTTCGTAGTCAATGCCCGGATGTCTCCCGTTTGAAATGTCGATAGCTTCGTGGCCCAGGGGGCACACGGGGACGGTTTTTCACGACGTGATGCTGTGGGTGCCCGTGTTGATCCGTCTGCGGGTGCAGTCGCCTGACGCCATTTGTGTGCGTCACATCCGCGTGTTATCGGAAAACGCCGGTGTTCCTCGTTATCTCAATCGTCGCTTGGCAGCAGGGGCCCTTCCGTGTTCGCGAATTGCCTTGGACAGCCCCGAAGGAAGTCTGTGCGTCAGTCGTACGCGTGCGCGGGCACGAGAGACGACGATGGGGAATACCAGGACCCGAAACGGCGACGAGAATCTGGTCACGGCAAGGCAATGTCAATCATTGAAAGAAGATTCATTCAGCGTCGTTGTTCCAAGATGGAATGTCACGGTGTGGGGTTATGAAACATGAAGCAAACGGTTTCGTGAGCATAGACTGTACACGTTTGGTCGTGCTACGTAAGTGTTCGATCTCGTTCCGTCAACGGTGAACACACTTGTTATACTTGTCGTTGGTGTGTCGGGCGAGGGAGTCGGACAAAGTTGTGGTACATTGTGTGATACACTAATGTACACGACGAGGACCACAAAGCCAACATTTTCCATAAAGACGCCAATATAAATAACGCCTACATGGCGGGGAGCCTCGACGGTCCCGCTTCCGCATTCATGTGCAGCGGTCTGCCCAGCGGACGAACGGCGCCAGGTTGCCCGTTCACAAAAGACGGTGCTTCCTCACCGCGGGCCCCCGGTGGCAAGAGGAACTCGATGTCCTCGAACATGTGCGGGAAAAGGATCGCCAGCATGTCGTCCACCCTAGTCGGACATGAATCACTGAAAGCCACAAATGCAAAAGAGAGCGGCGCACTTGAAAATAAAGTCGCCTTTTTGAGGCGGCTGTCCCTTGTTTGATTTCCTTGGCGAGTCAACTAGTTTCTTTTGCGAGTCCATCGCAAAGGAAGTGACGTTGACCGATCCAGCCGAATTGTCCTTGGTATAGAGGGACAGGCCTTGTCTCGCAGCAAGGTCGAGGATGTTCTTCTCCACGGTGTCTGCAAATCGGTTCAGACCTCCTGCCACACCACGGTGTGTGCATCAAACGTACCTTCAGCATAGTAGCAGAAAACTATTCTTGTCGATGAGAGTTGCAAGGGCAATCAGAGTGGTGGCAACATACCTTCGGTTGCTCGAGTTTGGCCCATTCGATCTATACGTGCAATGGCTAGCTCACAATTCAGTGACAACCCAATACCAACAAAACACAAAGTCACCTTGTACTTCGAAGCCGTGATTCACGACACTCTCCAAGAGGAACACTCGAGAAGCACAGGTGACATTCAGGCCAGCGTTATCGCGTTCGCTTTGCGGGCGTTGAGCAGGGGTCGTATCAAATCACGGTCCACGTACCCGTGCAAGAGAAGAACTTGAAGAGATGGTTCCACTCGAAATCTTTTCGCCCCACCATCCTTACCTTTCCCTTGATTCTGGTCCAAGCGTATACATGGTATGCCTAGAACAGAATAGTCTTAGTCAATGCAATGGTGTTTACATGGCTTCTGCTTGCCGTTCGAATGAAGAGCATGCTCGATGACTTTAGAACGCAATCAGCGGCAAGCTCTTTGTCTGGGAGCGAAGAAACCGCAAGCTTACTTGTCAATGAATCAGCCCACGCAGAAAAAACGATACTCTTGGCACCAGGGTCTACAAGTTGGATGTGTGACAAATGTCGAACGAGTGTCTGAATCTTGTTTCCATAGCTTCCATTCGATTCCATCGTCTGAATTTCTGCAAACAGAGTGGGGTCTTTCCCGATGGTTGATGATCATTTGGTCGCATCGCTTGGATAGTTCAAACTCACCAATCACGTTGTACTGGATTTCCCGGCGGGAAGCAGGAACTGGTTCTCCATTCTCCAATGAGGGCCTTTGGAGAGGCGGTTGATCCTCCTGAACCGTGAAGCGTTGTAACTGACTGGGGTCGATAGGAGCCCTACAAGAGACCTTCAGTCGGCAACCGGACGTGATTGAGTGGAATGTACCTGCAAACAGGACAAGCTCTTCCTTGACCACGAGCAACCCATGCCTTCATGCATCCCTTGAAGTGGTCCAAATTGTCAATCAACTCATCATCGTGAAAAGGTTTACAAAACATACCTCACAGAAGATATGGGCACTGTTCAGCGTGTCAGCGTGCGTTCGTCTCGAGGAAGGAGGCCCTACCATTGAGTGACGAACCCTCGCGAGAACTCGCACTGGCATAAGATACAGACGGAGTCTTCATTGTCAACGCCCGACCCGCCCTCGGCAAGATGTTCCAGATATCGCTGTCGGGCGCGCCGCGTGTTGATTCTGACCCCAAGATTGGCATTGTCGAGCTCAGTCGCCTCCATGGCTCCAGCGATGGAACCCTCCCATTGGACTTCTGCCACAGTGTCTGAGATCTCCTGGAGTTGCCGAAAGTAACTGGTTACAAGTAAGTGAACGAGTTGCACTAGGAAAGGGTGTGAATACAGACACGATACGATCATTGAAAGCCTTTCGTAGTACAGCGAGGTCGGCATCTAGCTTCTCCGTGAGTTCCTCTGTTATGGCGATAATAATTTAGCCCATGGTGCGAAATCGCGAAGTGTGAGCTGCTTACGTAGGCTCGCTATCAGCGCCCGCAATCTCGCAGCTCCGTCTTTGGCAATAATCTTCTCTGGATCGTTCTCCTTTGGAATACGAGCAGCAACAGCAGCGAGGTCCACCATGACCGATTTCAGCGCACGTTCAGACAATTGTAGTTCCTTGCGTTCCTCCAACAGCTGCCCGTACAGCACTTCATGTTCAGGCTGTACTTCGACGTTGTCCGGAACCTCCAAGTTCTCCTGCGTCCGGAACTTTGCCCGAGCGGCAGCGTTGGTCTTTCGCGTCTTTTTCTCTCTTCCCTCGTGCGCTGCAAGGAGCGTTCGTTCTGCAGCGATTGTCTCCCGGCGGTCCGCAAGAAGTGCGGCATAAGCTTGCAGGTAAGCCTCGGCCTCGCCCTGGGTGTCCAATGTACGGGAATACTCTTCCCCGTCAGCTTGTTCGCCGGCAGAGTTAAGTTTCTGAGTAAGTAGTTCAACAATCTTGGCACGCCACTGCCAGAGAAGAGCGGATTGCTCGTTAAGCACGCCTTCGATGATTTCATTTGCTTCTTCGAACTAAGGAAATCGTAGAAATTAACGCAAGAAGATTCGAAACAGAAGTTGGAATAGTGACACTCACTAAATGGGCTGATCTAATACCTCCGCCCTCCATGAAGGGTAATGGGATCTGCAGCGCTCGTTCTGTCACACGCTTCTCCGTCGCAGCAACGCTCAGCCTTCGCATAGCCTTGTTCGCCGCCTCCTCCGTAGCTAACCAATCGCAGGCGTCAATCCCAGTCCGCGTTACATACATCACAAACTCACACTTGAGCAGGTCCTTCCGGAGGCTCTCTGCGTCCGCGTATGCCGCGTCTTCCTTCTCCGAATAGGAATATCCAAGAACGTGGTACACATCCCCCTGCAAGAATTTGACCCGATGAAGCACCATCAAACATTCCCGCAGGCGAGCCAGTAATGCCGTTCGCTTGAACTTGTGGTCCTCACCGGCCGGCGTCTTGGGTAACCCTCGATCTTCGACATCCTCATCATCGTTGAGATCGATATCGAGATCTATCGGTGACGTCGAATCACGTTCGAATTCTCTGCCCTTTCCCTTGCCAACGCCCTTCTCGGTGGGCTGATCGATGGTGATATCTATTCTCGAATCTCTCAACGCCCGTGCTTCTTTTTTGAGAACTTCGCCTTTTAAGTTATGCTGCGCTATGGTGGCTCTAATCTCATCGATGAGCTGACTGGCTTCTGTTTCTGCAGTGATCAAATAATCGAGCGTGCGCTGGTACCGGTCAAGATCGGCTGAGCGGTGTTGCTGGAGTTGAGCGAGGCGAGCCAACATTAAAACCTAGATAGTTGAGGCGGTGAGCGGGCGGGCGGCAACAAAGGTCTGTGACCAAGGTGAAGTACCCACTTTCGCTCTGCGGTCCTCTGTCAAGTTTCGCCAATTCTGGTCTTTCATTGACTACGGAATCAGTTGATGTCAGTGGAACACCGATACGGAGAATCCATAGGCATTTGTACCTCCAGGACGTCTGCCATACTCTTCAAGACACCCGATTTGTTCAGCTTATCACCTTGTTTGGGCAGTTGTCCAACCTGTACCATACCAAATCTCCTATGGGCAAAATGCACGAGAAATATGCTAGCGACTCACCTGAGGATGTGTGCATATCCCTCTCAACCTTCTCAGCACGTTTCTAAGAACGCTCGCATCTACCTCCCACCCCTCGTATGCTGCTACCCCACGTGCATCTAGCCCAAGCTCGGCGAGCGCCTCTTCCAGAGCCTGGTCATATACCTTTCGAATTTGGAGCAATGAATATTCCATTCGCGACGTCACTAACTCAAAAAAAAAACCCACGTGTCGCTCGACCCGTCCGAGTTCGATGCCTACTAAATATCGGTGTTGCTGAGGTATTGTCAACTCGTTTTTGACAGAAGACTTCAACGTCCTGTACGGTAGACCGAGTCAGTAATAATCCCTGCTTTGGGTGATATGCTGGCTAGCCTGACGGAATACTTCTGGAACAACGACACAAACAGATCTTTGAACTCATGTTTCAAGAGTCTATTCCACATCCGCGTGGGCTTCACAAGGTCGTCGACACGCAAGAATCGAAGAACGCTGATGAGGTCTGAGACCTGGGCCCGCGCCGGGGTTCCAGAGACAGCGAAGGAAGATAAACGGGGAATCAGAGAAACCATTTCCCTGGAATTAGAGACATCAATACGGTGTTTGTTCACCGCGTGGCAAGTCACAGAGAGAAAATGATGGAAAGATGGAAAAAGACGAACTCAGATTTGCCTGTTCCCATCATCTGAACCTCGTCCATGATCACCCGATACCACTCACACATCACCAGGGGACTCCTTGGCGCCGTCAGGATCTTGTACTCTACATCCTGTCTGCGGGGACGTTTAGGAGGGGCGCGGGCAACGAACATATCAAATCGAAGGACACTATATGTCGTGATGCAAACGTCAAACTGGTTGATATAGCTGGGCCAGTCGAGGATTGCATCCGAGTTTGCGTCCGAATCATGCTCTATCTCGCCCGTGATGTCGTTGCCTTGCAAATTTTTGGCTTTACCTTTGCTATTCCGCTTGGCTTTTGCCTTTCCTTTGCGTCGAGCTGCCATGGAACGACGTTTCGCTCTCTCAGCTTCGACCTCGGCCTCCGTTATCGGTACCCCGACCTTCGCCCAACCTCGGTAAACAAAGACCTTGAGGTCAGGCGCATGTGCGGCGAGTTCGTCTGCCCACTGGGCTGCCAGTGCAGGTGGGGTCACAATGAGGGTCGTCTATGAACACGAAATGTTAACGAACTTGAAGGACGGTATGCGACGAGACTAGAATGTCACCTTGATCTCTTTGACGTGCAGTTGCGCTTCTGGATCCCATCTCTGGTTCGAGGGGTTCCTCTCCGGAGCTGGGTTGAGAAGAATCAAAGAAAGACACTCCATCGTTTTGCCGAGACCTAATAAGATCAAGGCCGTGTAAGCCACAATCACACAGAATATAGGACAGGGGCAGACCAGGTTCCTCAGCAAGTATGCCTCCCAGCGCAGTATGGGGCCCGGGGGCAGTGGGGCTAAGAGCGCTGGTGAGGCGGTTGAAAAAGAAATTTCGACCCCCCATTTCTATTTCTTCCCAAAAAGGTGGTAAGTGCGTGCTTTCTTTACTTAAAGACGCCTCCGAATCGTCGAGTGGCGCCACGGTCCCCGTAGGCGTGATCCTTTTGCCCTCACGCTCTAGCATCCAAGCGACCGTGCGCCTTTGAAAGGGCATCAACGTTGCGATGAGTCCATCAGGCTGCAATGACTCGTAGATCACGTCCTGCGCAAGAGGGGGTGCTGGACGCATGATTTTAAGGAAGAAGGGGATAGTAACGTCCACTACTTCCTCCACAACATTGCTATATACAGGGCGCGTGAGGGGTGTTTTGGAGAGGAAGCAGAGAAGTCGGCGTTGAAGACCCTCGAGTTCGCTAAGACTACGCTGAGAAAGCGAGTTTTTGAACCCGTAATAGGTCTCGGGTATCGCGAGCGAGAGCGTGAAGTGGGCTCGGAGCTCAAACGGAAGGTCACATGTAGGGTCATATGTGCCTTCTGGAAGGATGTGTAATCGGAGACTCGCCTCCAGCTTCGCGCGATTGTGGGACTGGAGGACGGCGCAGGCTGTGATAAAGTCGCGGTGCATTCCTAATGACTGCATATTTTGCTCTTCAAGGCTGTCTTCAGCGAGACCATCTGGCCATGGGATGTCCGGAAGCAAAAACAACCACTTCTCGCTGTGTTCTTCTGGGAGGGATACAGGAGGTTCTTGAAGTTGGGCAGAAAAAGCCAAAAGACGACCATGGTAGCGTGTCATAAAGAACCTTCCTATATCTATATCTCGGGAGAGAGACGCGTCCCTCTGAAAGACTTCAAGAAGAGAACAAAGCTTCCTCTCTTCCTTGAGCCATCCCCATTTCGCTGCGGCTTTATCGTCAGCGTAATGTTCCGAACAATGGTCAACCACCCTGTTATATCGCGAGTGTACCGCAAATTGATAAACTTGAAGAAAAAAGGTGTGCTGTGTTTCATACTCTTGATAAATTATGTCGGAGGGTGATTCCCAAAATGACGGATAAATCTGCCTGTACTCCGGGCCTGTGTCGTCTTCGTCAATTTCTCCAGTTTCATCCTGTGCATCATTTGGATTCTGTCGGGCGCCGTTGTCGCGTCTAATACGTTTTGAGGGGCCAGGGGTCGATTCTGAACGTTTGCGTTTGCGGATACGGTCACTCGTCGGAGGTTCTTCGCCTACCGGGTGATCTTCCTCATCCCTTTTCGACCTTTTCAAATTCCGGGAAAGCGAGGAAATTAGTGTACGGAGGTTGAGCGCAGGGCGGAAGTCGTGGCTATTGCCAGTGAAGACTGCGCCTCTTCTGAAGCTGTGATAGCGCCTGTCTGGCCAATAGTAGGAAGCTTTGCGACGCAGGGACTCGATATGGTGAATGATGCGAATGTCGTTCCCCGGATCCATCTTCACGGAGGAAGGAAAGAAGGGGGCAGCGAGAAACGCGTCTCGCGACCCAATTAGTACTGATAAATGACCGGTCACGTGGTCTCCTATTACCACATTCGTCATCAAATTACCCCTGTTTCACAATGACTCGTATGTTTGTTCTTCACGGGCCAATCACTGGCGATGTATTCGGTATATTGATACAGGCTAGATGTGTGGGTATTGTAAACAGGATTGGGGGATGATTATCTATACTAGATGCAGAAAATAAATGCTCGGGGAAGCACATGCGGTGAAGTGGGATGCCGTTTCTAGGTTGTATCATGTGTTCGATGAGGGGGCAGAATGGGACTGTGTGAATGTAGTCCGTGGGCGTGGGCGTGGTCGTGGTCGTAGTCGTAACAAGAGTCATCGCTAGCTCGTCGACGTCAAGGGATACGTTTGAACGTGGGTGGAGGGCAGAAGAAAACCCGGCGCGAACAGCGCTAGATCTTCAACTCTCGAAAACCACGTACATCTAGCCTTCCCGTTCCATTCCGCTTCCACTCCTCTTGCACGCCACCTTCATCATCCACACTGGGGTCTCCGACTTCCTTGTGGTCTGCCGTTGGGCCGGCGTACCTCTTGAAGCGACCGCCGGGAATAACAATCCTCCCCGCACCCGCCCGTTTCGCAACAAGCGCGGATCGCGGTTTGGGGAGCCCAAGGGCTTTGCGTTGGCGTCGCGTCAGAGGCCTCTGGATAAGTATAGGCTCGGGCTCGGGCTCAGGCTCCGGAGGCGGCGTCCCAGGAAGGGGAGACGACGCCACCGAAGAAGAGCGCGTAGAAGCAGAGGATCTTGGAGTGGAAAGTTCAGGTGTCGACTCTTCTTCCTCGGGATCGTCGACCTCGATAGCGTTTGAATCTGGTCGCAATTGCGTTGAAGGGGGAGGCTTGCCCGCACTACATGTCCTCTTTGCTATGGAATCTGATACAGAGGAAGAGCCCGACGATTCATCAAATGTGCGCTTAGGGGAACGGTGGACCCGGAGGATAGGAGGTAATGAAGAATCTACATATGCTGGTTGCGATGTGACAGGTGTGGGTGGTAATACATCAACATCGATCTGGGGCGGTGATGGGGCAGAGGATAGGGGTGATGGCGAGCGCGACATAGGGAGAGGTATTTGTGTTGGGGTAGGAACCATGGTTTCTTCGATCATCACCTTCGTGCTCGCGAATTGGCCATTCTTAGAACGTTTAAGGGTGACCTTGGACTCCGGCTTTGCCCTAGCGCGCGACGAGGGTGGCTTCTTCCTTACTGGGGACGGTAAAATAGCCTCCGAATCCACTGGCAGTTCACAAACGCTTGGAAGGCCTGTGTGCGGACCTCTCAAATTGCGAATCGATGAAAAATGTTCCCAATCATGGTACCTGCATGCGTCCAAATGTCAGCGATTTTTAATGTTCAGATTTTCATGTGATCCCGGTGAACTTACGCCACATACACCGTATCACTGACTTCCTCTTCCTCTGACATTTCCTCGCGTTGTTGTTGCTGCTGCTTCCGAACACGTCGTCTCTCACGTGCATGCATTAGTTGACCATCGGTTTGTGTCGCCGGAGAAGCAGATTGATCGGCGATAACCTCTCCTCCCGCATTCCATTCGATGACGTATACAAGTCCAGGTTGTACAACCTTGACATCTCTTCGCGCAAAGTGGGAGAATGCAGATAGTTCAAGGTGACCGCCATAAGTGCCTGCAGCATGTCACCGAGGATGAGATCCTGTTGACAGGAAAATGACCACCATCACCACGCACCTTGTTCCCTCATACACCGCAGATGGGCGGCTAACCCACGTTCATCTTCACAAAATGGTTCGTAACGTTGCGAATGGGTCTCAATCCAGTCGCAAATATCCTTGCGTAATTGAAGATGGCATGAAGGGGAACCGAATAGTTGATCGCTCAGCGCACGGAATAAACAATTTCCGTCTCCTAGGGTGTCCGCTGCGTACAACCCCAACGACCGCAGCTGCTCCGTCAGTAGCTGGGTGTTCTGCTCGGGATCGGCAAGGGGCTAACGAGAAAAAAAATAACAGAACAAAATGATCGAATTGGACCAATGAGCTGGTTGCCACCATCCTCATGAGTAGAACGTGGGGACTGACCCTGCCCTTCGACCTCGTCGTGCGTGTCCTCACTGCATGATGAGGTTGTGTCAATGATCTCCTCAACAACAAATATTTGCAGCATTGTGCAATACGAAACGCACTTTGTAACGGTGCTTTGCCATGTTTCTGATGCCTTTTCGAAGAAACCATTATAAAGTAACAAAAATTTCCAGTGTTTTGCACTTTTGTGAGGGGGATCGCGTTGGTTGTTAATAAACCCTGGCTCCCACGTTCTGGGGTCCTGTGTGACGGGACCCCAGATATATGCAGACCCCTCAGCCTCGCTCCCTCAGCCTCGCTTGTTGCCTCATTGAGTCCACCCTCCCATAGCGTGGACAATGTCACAGTGTCTCTCCAGAGCCAACAGGTCCCCAGAGAATAGAGATGGACTGCAAGGCAAATGCTGACTATGTTGTCAATACAAAAACTATTGCAAATCCCGTCATCCCAGGGTCGCTCGCGAACCGACACCGCCTGGAGCGGGTGGCGACGGGAATGATTTTTGGCTCTGACTACGATCTGATACGAAGCCACTATATCTGGCGCCTCTCCGCATCAGCACCGGATCTGTGCAGCATATTGGGAAGACACTCACATCCTGCCTAGACGGTCCAACTCTTCCCGAGAAACAGAGGGTCGCGTAGTCTTGAGTGCCTGCAAAAGGTCGGCTTGCGTGATTTCGTACTGCACCATCCACACCATTAAGTAGTCATCCCTGAGCAATAAAGATGCAGACAAGACCTTTTTAGGCGTGTCGGCTGGTTTCTTCTCGGTGTTGACATTCGTCTTAGGACTCATGATTTGTTGAAGCTATAGGTGCTAATATCAGTTTGTTGCTGAACAGAGCATCAAAGTCAAATACTCTTTTCTGCAGCGCAGACTCCTCTGCTCTTGAAAGAATCTTTTGTTCGCCAGTGGCGCCCAGTGTGACGTACTGGATTCGTTTCTCCTCTTCCTGCCCTGACCGTCTGGTCGACGTTGCGTCAATCGACGCGTGTACGACTTGGAGATGAGCATTGTATACCAGGGACTGAAGGTCAGCCCCTGAGTAACCCTCGGTTAGTTGAGCAATTTCTGCAAAATCGACCGCGGGTTCCAGTGTTACCTTGCGGGTAACCGCATGCAAAATCTGAAGGGATTAGCTCATCATAATGTACAGAGACCGAGTTTCTTACATCCTTTCGATCTTCTTCATTGGGCATGTCACATAGAACGGATTTGTCAAGACGACCAGGGCGAAGGAGGGCAGCATCAATGAGATCAGGTCGACTTGCTCAAGAAGTTAAATAGTGACAAAGTTGATATGGACGGAATACCAACCTCGTGGCTGCGAGAACGTAAACTCCACTCAGGCCCTCGGCACCATCCATCTCAGTCAGCAGCTGGTTCACCACACGATCGGTCACGCCCGTACTGTCATGCCCTCTAAAGATCACGAATATAAGCATATGGCAGGAATAAGATAAAGAATGACGGACCTCTTGGGAGCAATAGCGTCGAACTCATCGAAAAACAGGACACACGGTTTCGCAGAGGAAGCCCGATCGAAGATATCTCTAACCTGATAAAATTTTTGTAAAAACAAGAAGTTCGCTTTATTTCATACGCACCGATTTTTCACTTGCACCGATGTACTTATTCAAAAGCTCAGGGCCTTTGATACTAATGAAGTTCAGTCCACACTCTTTAGCAACGGCAGAAGCAAGAAGCGTCTTGCCACACCCGGGGTAGCCATACAGTAACAGCCTGTTGAGACGTAAATAACATACGCGGGGGACTTTATTGCCAGCTCGGCTCACCCCGAACGCAAACGTAAGGGTGACTGCTTGAACAAGGGAGCATATTTGGTAGGCCATTCCAGTGTTTCTTGCAAAATACGTTTGACCCGTTTCAGTCCTGAAATAAAAGTTGGCTGTCAATGTCATAGAGAGGGGGAGGGATTCACCTCCTATGTCAGCCCACTCCACGTTTGATTTCTGAAGTGGGACATCGCGTAAAGAGTGGGGAACGAAATCCACTTGCGCATTTGAGAAGTCGGCAGCGGATAGATTAACCTAGTGTATCCGTTAGATCTATCACAGCAATTTATGCAAACCAGCATCCTTACTTCAGTTGCTCCTGCTCCATGCTTTAAAAACGCTCTGCTGGCACCTTGCTGCACCGTACGGGTAACAAGATCCTGTAGATCAACAGGAGAATAACCTTCTGTGTGTGTCGAAATCATAGCGAAGTTTGGAGGATCGTCGGGGTCCATGATAATGCCTGGAGATTTTACGCATAGTCGTTCCACCAAGTTTGTCAATATCTGGAGAGAGATTCAGCCAATTAAACGGGCACAAGGTAAGGAGTGTCCACTGACCTCCTTGCGCGCATCCTTGTTGGGAGACTGGATGTGGTACACTTCATGAAAGATATGCAGTGTGTGGACGAGGGCGTGCAGACTCGTTTGCGATTCAGCAGTGCCGATCATGACTATCCCACGAAAGTTTGAAGGTATCATGCGTGCTCCAGAAGAGTATTGAGCGATGAAAAGTTCCGTGATATGGCGAGAGCGAAATGAGTCAGAGTGCTAGTAACCCGTATCTGATCGTCAATACGGAGACGGGTCAAGCTCTGAATGCGAAAACCACTCACCTCGACCTCTGCCCTCAGGACCTTGTCGAGGTTATCAAATATGAGCACGGTCGGACGATGCCATGCTGCAATCTCGTACAAATACCGAAAGAGAGTCTTCAAGGCAGATACCGGTTTCTCGGTGTAGAACTTGAAGTCAATGTAGTGGGTGTCTTCGCCCAGTTAGCAGCAAAACAATGTAGAGAACAATTAAGACCATACATGTGTATGTGCGAGTGTCATCCTCAAGCCGCTTCGCGATTGCCCGGGCTATCGAAGTCTTGCCGACTCCTCTTCTCCCAGTCAAGAGAATTGCGGATACTACGGTGCTCCGTTAAGCAATACAGAAGATATCTGGTCAACGAGCAACACACTTCCATGCACCATCTTGTCGAGAGAATGGAGAGCAAGATTAGCAACGAGTTGTTTGGTACCTTCCTCAAGGATGTCCTGCACGCCAGAGAGTACAATGTCCGGTAAGGATGATTGCCTTGTATTTGGTAAGTTTCAATTAACAGATGTCCCACCAAGCATTCTTATCCGGTATACTTACAGTGCTTCTGCCTCGTCTATGTTCTGAGCGGGAATGTCAGTGAAAACGTCCGAAAACGTTTTTCGCTCTCCCGCTGGAATAACACTTGTCTCCAGCATCAGTACAAGCGCTTGACAACACCACACTTCCGAGACGACCTCACTCACTGAATCCAGTGCCAATTACCGACACCTTCTAACCCGTACGGGAAGTACACGTGACTTTCTAAAACCCTATCGGACCATCCCACTAACAGGAAATTTTCCGCGGACACATTCGACGACGCCTGGTCGGTGGCAGGATGTTCGCGTTTCCCCCCCGGGTGAAGAACCTGAGAAACAGGCTCCTGCGTCTCCGCACTTGCATTAACATTGCGGGGTAGCTCAAGCAGGTTCTGCGGAGGGTCCAGCAGCCGATACGAGAACTTGAGGAAAATATCTTTCATATCTTCCTTCATTGGATACCGAGATTGCGCCAGGTTAGAGAATGTGTAGGGATGGATATAAGCCAGTGTTTCTGGTCGGTTGTAACGAGCTGATGAGGGTGAAAATCGTTCGATTAGGCGGGTCGGCAGAACTCGCAATACGGTCGCCGGCAACGAGGGTTTCGCTGGGTCTTTTTTAACTGCACCATCTTGTGAAGTGGATGGGACACCTCCGACAGCTTTTGGGCGAGCGTGCGTCTTTGGCGCGATGCTGACTTCGCTATCGGTTGTCAGGAGAGCTGCGTTGCCTTTGGTTGACGGAGCCAAAGAGACTGAGGAAGTTGGTCAGGAGAACACGTGGATTAAGGCAATAGAGCCTACCAACAAGAAGGCGAACTCTTGTGTGTCCCAACACCCACACATCAATTTCTTGTCCGACTTTTGCGACCCGAACCTGGGACAACAGAGTAGACTCGACATGAGAAGCATGGATTTCCTGGAAAAGAAATGGTAAGTGTGCCAAAGGGACCAATAAGGCAAGCTGACGATGATTTCCCAGTCATCTGCGGTGAGAGGTTCTGTTCCAACTGAGGAGGCAAAGGGCAGATCATACAACAGACCGATCTCGACCTGCATGAGATGCCATCAAATGCTTTTTCCTTGAGAAGCAGGAAACGTACAGTGTCGCCCTCTACGAATCCAAGGCTATGCGCATACTGAGGATCGATCTCGATCGTCTCAAACGCGTTTTCTCGCGCGTCTGCGTTGAAATGGGCAAGGGAGGAGGAAGACGCCATTCCGGTCCATCCCACAAAAGCCTCAACTTTCGAGGCTTGAGAGTCGCGTCTCAGATGTATGGCAAGCGTTTGTGGCCGCTGTCGGGTGTCAGATGGACGTCTATGTGAGGTACTGGCGCAAAGCACGCACGCACTATGGATCGTTCAAGAAGAGGCCCATATATTGAGATGGGCAAATTCACGAGGGAGGATTTCAAGGACACAAAATGTATTCGTGCTCTTCGTGGCATTTTGACAGTGCACTTCTTCTGAATGTGTGAAGGAACGCTTGCCCGCAGTAATCACGTGCCTGCTCCCTCTTTGTGCGCTAGCTGTAGTCCCAGGCACTGCTATGCTCTTGTCAATGCCGCAGCTCCCCTTCTCACACATTCTCTACAGGGCGAATTCGCGGTGCGAGACGTGCTGGAACAGCATCTACGCTAGTCGCTTCTGCTAGTTGGGCTGCACGTTCTGGAAATAGCCTCGGTTGGATATCCCCCTTGCCCATACCCATCATTCCATCATTATAAGGGAACGACCTTCGCCATGGTTATCCTTGACGAAAAGTTCATGATTCCTCCTCCCCCTTACGCTGCAGCTGGTTCGGTCGGCCCACCGCCATTTCCTGGCGGCCGGTCCCACCAAAGCCTAGCTACATTGCACCCGCACCTGCTCCTCAAGATTGTATACATGACGTTTCCTCAGACATCTGGGATAGATGAGAGTCAACACGAGCGTCAGCGCAGGACACTGTATTGGTTATCGCACCATCTTCGTTTGGTGAACAGGTCGTTTTACATCGGTGATCGCACTTCTTATCAGGCGGATAGTCAGAATCTGATGTATCTGTTAGCTTGCATGCACCTGCTGCGCTCTACGTATTTGCCTGCCTATAGGTTCCTTATCCGTACCCCATACACTTCCGACCCGTTTCCCCTCTCCTCTCCAACCTCGTCCCCTGCTGGCTCCGTAGAAACAACGCAACGCGAGACACAAGTCCTCGATCTCTTCATCGCACTCAAAGTGCGCGAGGATGTGATGATGGATGACACCGAACTTCACCTTGAGCGTGACGAGGCGTTCAAGGACCTGTTTGATCTTATGCAGCCACGCAGCCGTCTGGAAGACCTGGTGCGATATTATGGTCTCCGTGAGGGGGTGGTACACACAAACCCCTCTGGCGTCTCCTCTTCGCCGGCCGCTCCCATGTCCCAGCTTCATAACACAATTGGCTCAAGTAGCTCATCGAACCACCGCACGATTGCCACCAGACCCGCTCCCCTCCCGTTCTCTATGCTTTCCGTATCGTTTTCTCCTCGGAAGGTGGGCCTTGTGTTAACCACCACAAGCAGAAAACGTACGATCTTGGAGGCCGCGAGGGCAAGGGACGAGAAATTGGAGGTCACTGCCAAGCAACTTGTCAAACAGCTCAAAGTTTGGCTGAGCGATGCTTGAAGTGTCATGTAGATTAAGTGGTGATGCCTTTGTTCAAGGCAGACTTCTGTAGTAAGGATATCAATGCAGGCTAAACAGACAGTTGGGAAAAGGCTACGCGTTTCTGGATTGTACCACATTTTGTTACGGTAACATACTATACTACCTGATAACCCTTTCCTTGTGTTCGACTAGAATGACACTGTGGTGACCGTAGACATGCAAGGCAACATTCTCGTTACGCTGAGCTCGAGCATCTGCCAGTGCACAGTTGTTGAACACGGTACGTCCGTTCGATCGACAGTTCCTCCAGTCAACCGCAGCCCATGTACTACTTGTCTTCTTTTAAAACACTCCACGTATATGTTGTACAACTTGAAACGAACTCTTAACCCCATCATTCGAGTTGTGAAACTATGTACAAGTTTTCACGAACAAAAAAGCACTCAACGCAAATTTCTCTGTAACTCGCCAAAAAAAGAAGTACTCATTCAACCATGCGCACCCAAGTGCACGCATAAATTCACTAATGTACCATGGTATCCTGATGACCGCCTCCTTATGCGGCTCGTTGACCGTACATCATGTTTCGCCGCACAGCATAAACTTCCCCATCCCTGACTCGCGCCCCGTGTATAGGCATACTGTTGGTGTGCGTGCCCCGCAGAAATAATGTATCGCCGCCGATCGGGTGTCGACGAGTGTATACAGGTCGTCGTCGTCTCTTACGTTGTAAGTTTGAGACTCGTGCGCGTCCAGTTGTACCGGGTCTCCGCATCTAAACAGACCCGCTCCGGTTTGGGAGAGAAAAGCACCGGAGGGACTGTAAGACGTTCTTGGCAAGGCGAAGACCGCACCTCCATACATGAGTTCATAGGCACCCTCCGCAGAGATCAACTCCTTGACAACAACCAATCATGGCTGTGCCTGCACTATGCGCCCAAAGGTCCCAGATGCTACGGGCAGATGTGCAATCAACATCAAGATAATCGCGATGACAGGAAGACCTGCTGCTCCGGGATACACTTGATTCAGCGGAGACCGACCGAACACCGTTTCCAGAATGTTCCGATGAGAGAAGATTTGGGGGGTAACTTGCGATGAGCCGCTTATACGAGCGCCGCATAGCGAAAGAGACCGAGGGCAAGTCTTTCCACCAAACGGTCGCGGCTCGACAACCTCCAAGCTCCCTGTTGGTCATTCCAACTACCTGAATTTCTGGTTCTATAGTTCGCTGTCAGTTCGTCTTCCTCCGCATACCAGCAAGCGGTGCCGGGGATGCGAGAAGCGAAAAAAAGCATCCTTTCTGTGTTGCGGTCGTTGTCGTTAGCCATTGAAAGCCTAGAAAGCGCTTGTAGTTCCGTTTCCTGAAAGTGGGGATGGAGCCCATTAGTGCGTACACCCTCTCCAGAGTGCCCTGAAGTGTTGTTGAGCGCCTGGTTCTACGGTGCTACTCGTGCGTCGCCAAACGGTAGACTTGAACGAGAGCCTTTCCAACCTCTCCAACGGATCTCCCAGTCTATACACATCGATAACGGCGGACTCCTAGTCGAAGTCGGCGTAAGCGCGATTCGCGAGCTGATGGAGGGTGATTGGCATGACTTCGTCATCTCTGAACTTGAAGTGCAGCTCGCGGCTCAAGAGGACCTCGGGAAAAGTCCAGTGACGTTCTCCGTATGCCAACCATGCACTCCCCTCCGTGACCCAGCAGGGGGCCGGAGCATGATAAGTGTGAACTGAGCGCTACGGTAAACGTCTGCCATACGATACAGATCCTTGTTGATCTCTTCCGGTGGCTGAGACTTCGCTGTCTATCAACGTCAGGTCGATCCAATAGGCGGACTGATGAAGAGATGCGACGACGGCTTCCACCTCCGTAATGAATCTCGCCTATGACGAGTCGACGGGGGGGGGGGTACAGAATGCGTGATTTCGTGGACGGGCTCAACCCCTGGTTGAGCTCTTCGCAAAGAATACTCGGGAGGGGAACAACGAGCAATCCAGAGTTGTCCGTAGTATCTTGACAAATAGGCAAGATAGAATCTTCACTCCGGTGTCCTTCGGCACTTTAAATGGCCAAATGAGCGCGAACGTGAACCAAGTCCAGCGCACGAGTCAAAGGCGGGTCTGCTCTAGTTTGAACAGCGAATTGAGCACTAGCCAAGCAGCAAGTTACCTTGCTTTAGGTGTGTCTTTCTCCGTCCGCAATTTGGATCCCACCGATGTCTTGACTTCTGGGATGAACTGCTCGGACTATGAGTGGTCTGCACCTGTCAGTGGTATGGCTGACGTATCACTTCTCTTTCCTGTGGCACGTAGGCCGATATTGGTTAGCATAGCAGCAATGTTGCTCACTGCATAAAACGATGAGCCATAGAAAATCTCGCGGAGAGTCGGGATCGCACGTTGACGTGGATCTACAGGATATTTAGGAAGACTCGCTCACTCACTGGATGCAGACTGACCTGCACATGTCAAAGAAGAAGGCCTGCTACTAACCGCCGAGTTTGAGGCTCCGACTTTGCCTTCTCAAGTTTCTGGGCCCAGAGTCTCTGGTCATCATAATATACTGCAGCTCTGAGCGCGTAGACATAACAAGTAGAGCTGTCCTTGGAACGTTCACTTAGGTCGCACCAAAAGGCTCTTGGGTTGTTGTGGAAAGACAGCAAGGTTATGCACGCAGTAGGTTCGGAGAGTAATTGAAGTTCCGAATTCAAGTAAACCAAGCGGCAAAGTTGTATTCAGGTATCTGTATTTGGCAACTCCTTCGGAACTGAACGCTGCGGTCGTACTGACCGGAAATCTTCATTCAACCTCGAAGCTCCCGAGTTCAAAGTTCGGTGCAGCATTCAGCCAAATTTTGGGTAGCGAGAGCACTCTCACCCGAGAAAACTGCGGTGGTATACACCAAATGCCAGACTCGAATCGCCGCCATGTCCTCAAGTTACTCATCCTCGGAATTATATTCCACATCGTGTTTATCGCGTCTGTATTCGATTGCTACTTCAGGAGCCCTGTCGTCCATGGAATGACACGCTATGGCTCAAGTACCGGAGAGTCTAAGCGCCTAGTCCTCATTGTGGGTATGTTGGATCATATGTGTGTTGCGTCGCCCTAACATGCATTGACTAGGTGATGGCCTTCGAGCTGACCTCTTGTTCACTCCAAACGGGTTTTCGTCAGTCGATTCCACTCCGGAGGTAGTTGCCCCATACCTGAGGTCTATCGCGGAGAAGCGTGGTGCCTTCGGAGTATCTCATACCAGGGTACCTACCGAGAGTCGCCCGGGACATGTCGCCATCATAGGTTTGTCGTTACAAGTGCTACGCCTTCTATCTTCACATTTTGCCGGACAGGGGGAATGTATGAGGATGTCTCAGCAGTCACTAAGGTCAGGCACGAGTGTGGTTTCAAATACTGTCAATGACCTTAGCGCACCAACCACAGGGCTGGAAATCCAATCCAGTGAGAAGTTAACATAGAGGAGCTTTTCTCCGCTGACTATACCCCGATAAGGTGGACTTTGATTCAGTATTTAACCAATCAAGTCACACTTTCTCGTTCGGGTCACCCGATATCCTGCCAATGTTTGCCAAGGGTGCCACTCTTGGTAAGGTCCGCTCATGGTGTTATAATGAGGAAGCAGAAGACTTTACAAAAGGTTGACATAACGTCGAGCTTTTGATTATGGGCCTAATGAGATGTGCAGATGCCACTACTCTCGACACCTGGGTTCTTGACCAAGTCCATGTACTATTTCGAAACGCGTCACAGGATGCTACGCTAAATTCGAACCTACGCGAAGACAAAGTGATATTTTTCATGCATCTCCTAGGATTGGACACTACCGGTCATTCATACCGTCCTCATTCCAAGGTGAATCCGGTGCCTTGATCATGGTTTACTCCACTCAATTAGACAAATAGGAGTATATGAACAACATCCAGGTTGTGGACAACATCGTCCGCGAGACAGAGAAACTCTTCTTGGATTTCTACGGGGATGAGGGAACAACTTTCGTGTTTACCGCAGATCACGGTATGTCCAAGATAGGTAACCACGGAGACGGTGGTGAGGCTCTATCGCTCTGTGGCAAGTTGGGCCTTCACAACCTTTTCTTAGACCCGGATAATACCCGAACACCACTTATTGCGTGGGGAAAGGGCATTCGAGGTCCTCTTCCCGATTCCTCACCTTCTTCGCATGACGACTTCTCGAAGCCATGGAAGCTGGGCCACGTACTCCGCCGAGATGTCTCTCAAGCGGACATAGCTCCTCTAATGGCGTCCCTCATCGGCATAGATTGGCCAGTAAACTCGGTTGGTGTGCTACCCGATGTAGACCACACACGTGCTGGGTTCCTTGACCCTCGTGGAGGAGAGGAGGCCCTTGCTCACATGGCATTAGTAAATACTCAGGTCTTGTTAGAGCACTATCGTATCAAACACGGTGAGCTGTTATCTGCCATTTAATGTAGATTCTCATATTTCCAAGAGCTCAAGCAGGCACAGGTTTTGTTCTATAAACCATTTGGTGCTCTCGAAGGTGTGCATGACTCCGGAATGCCAGCCCGCATCCGGAAACTTGCATCCATCGAACAATCGCTCAGAAAAGCACAGTGGAACGAAGCGCGTCGACAGTCTGCGGAGTTGATCAACACCTGTTTGGAAGGCTTGCGCTACCTAGAAACGTCAGCTTACATTGTATCTCATCGTGTCCAGACCTGACAAAATATTTAGCTATGATCGTTTCTTGATTCGCTCTATCGTCATCGTAGCGTATGTTGGATGGGCTGCATACATCTCTATCTCCCTCCTTCCTGCCCTCGATAGACCAGTATCGGCTGCCAGGAAAGGGGTTGTTGATATACTCACTTTTCTGACATTTTTTGGTTTTGCGATGGCTTTCTGGATACAGAACGCACCGTGGACATTCTACGTTTATGTTGCCTTCCCTTGCTATTTCTGGAAAGTGTTCTACCTGCGAGGGGTGCCCCCTCTCCTCAGAGCCATATCCCAATCCTCTTTCTCCTCCCGCCAGCTTTGCACTTATGCATTACTTGTTGTTGTCTCACTTCAGAGCATGGTTGTATGTGCATTTCTTCGTCCTGAAGTAATGATTCACAAATCACATTTCCAGGCTGCATACACCTACCGCTGCATTTGGAGTGTTGGTTTTGTCATCATTGGAGTCTTATGGCCATATTATTTTTGGCCATCCTCAGCGCTCTCGCAGAATTGGCAACTTGCCCTACGGTGGGCTTTTAGTTGTCTGCTTACCGCTGTCTTCCCCCTGCTCCCAGTTGACAAGAAGGAAAGCCTTCCAACTATGTAGGTCCTGACTGATCAGGTTCGCGTGGTGCTGATGAGCTCTTAGCCTCTTTGGTGGCGCCGTGATGCTGTTCATAGGTACTGCGCAAACTTGGCCATCTGACTCAGGCTCAGGCTTCAAGAACAGAAGATTCTCTGCATTATTCCAAGTAAGCGGAATAATTTCTATGCTTGTTATTCTTACTTAATTTCCGGAAGATGGGCCTTCTCGTTGCTACCATGGTGGTTACCGCTAGCTCTGTCGTCAGTTTGCAAGCCAAAAATGGCTTGCCACCCCGCAATCAGGTCGCTGCATGGTCAATCCTCGGTGCGTAATTTATCTTTGTGATCGTAGTGTCTTGTAACATCTCGTTGATTTGGCCAGTGATATCATCACTATACCCATTCATATCCCAAGTGCGACACCCCTCCCCAAGGTCCAAAATCATGACATTCTTTCTGGCGTTTTCTGTCTGTTTCGTCTTATTGTCGATATCCATTGAAGGTCTCTTCTACTCGGCTTTCACGTTCAATTTACTTCTGTGGATAGACGTTGAAGCGGCTGTTCGGAAAACCCTGAGTGTCAACGGATCTACGCCGAAAGAGGTCCGGTCGGACGGCTATCGCTTCCAGGCGGACGATGTACGGATAGCTTTGTTTTTCTTATTTTTTGTGCAGGTCGCCTTCTTTGGGACTGGAAAGTATGTTACATTTGTACTATACTTGTGTATCCCGTGTTGACTTGTCCCATCTTCAGCGTCGCATCCATATCGTAAGTTCTGCTGGATGATATTCCGGCGTTGTGTGGTCTCACAGCGCATCCAGCTCCTTCTATCTAGAGCCCGTATATCGTCTTGTGCCTGTATTCAACCCTTTCTTGATGGCGGCCTTACTGGTTCGTATTCTAATATGGTCATATACACCCGCTGACCCGCCCATACAGATATTCAAGATCGTTGTGCCATATGTGATCCTGTCAGCAGCTTTTGCGACTCTCAACGCCCGTTTGCGCTTGCCATCTTTTTCCCTGTTCCTCGTAGCGCTAACCCTTACTGACGGTGGGAATAATGTTGAATCCGCCGTGACTATCCATTTCTGATTGTGCCAATAGGAATGACGATGAATTTCTTTTTGAACGTGACTGATACCGGTATGAAATGCGAACCCCACCCCCGTGCGTTGGCTGATGCGTGCGATAGGTTCCTGGCTGGAGATAGGGCAATCGATTAGCTTTTTCTGCATCACGTCGCTTTTGTTGGTGTGGTCAGCTGGCATTTGTGCTGCTGGCGAGTATCTTATGGGGGACACTTTGATCCCCGCCGAGTCCATAGATGGCAAGAAGGTCATGTAGACCCACGATCGTCGGTAACACGGACAATGTCGGGAGGGGACGCGCACACAGAGCTGTTGAATTGAATTCTTTGACCCGAGACTTTAGACAGGTGATGAAATCCAAGGCTGCTGATAATCTGCTAACGTTTCATATGTTGATGCCCCCGACGGCATGTGAACGAATGTGGCCGAATTCTAGACGAAAACATCCGTGCGCTAGAAGTCATGTCAAATTACTGACGGCTGCCCCTACTAGACCCGCCCGTACAAAATGATCTACGGAACTAATAAACGATACAACGGTAAAAACGTCTCAAACAGGAGCAACATGAAAATCAGTGAGTGGATGTCAACGCTTTGGCGAGCACTGCCGATAAGGAATGAGGACATAACAGTATCTCCTGGCGAAAGTGACAAACCAGTGGCGTAGCTGATCTCAGAATGGTCTGTCGCCTGAACTTCGAAGGCTATGCCATCAAGCTTCTGCTTGAGAGCATCGTGGGAGGACGCAAACAACATCTTATCCTTGATTTTCGCATCGACGGGAGACCTGATGAGGTGGCCGCGGTGTCAGCGGTGATCAAGCTTAAAGTCGGCGGCCCTCGGGAGTTCCTTCCCCCCGCATGGAGGTGTCAAACGAAACAGAACGCACCACGACACGAAGAAAAGTTTGTTCCTCTTCCCGTCCTTTTCGAATTCGAAATCGTAGACTGCCCAGCGGCACTGATCCTTTGGTAAATCCTCCACAAAAGCTTCATAGTTTGGAGTATCCGAGGTCTTCTCGACGACGATCTCGGACAGGTTGTCGTTGGGAGTGAAGAGGATGTACTTGAATTTCTTACCCAGCTTGAGCTGCTGGTAAGTCGTGATGCACACGTCTGCAACTTGGACGCCGGATGCCTGCGTAGAATTTAGCGAGTGGGATGATAGAGCTCAGGGACGATGTCGAGCGCACCATGATGAACTGTTATCTTTCGGGTGGTAGTACTATGATTTGTTAGGGGTAACACCCCTCGAAGCCCGACAGGGTGCTTATAAACAAGACGGCAAACAGCTTTCCCTGGTTGCGGCAGCACGTCCAAGCCCAGGAGCGCTGCGCCGCATGTGCTGCGACCTGCGCAATGCATCGATTCGAGTGTGTACCTCCGAAACAGCGAGTAATATAGATGTGACGAGGTATTTACAGGACTACAGCAATCGAGCTTTCCTTGACAAACACTGCACAAGCAGTGATGTTTCCCTACACTTATCATTATCGACGTCTGATCTCTTCCATCTTATTCGCCACTTCACCGGCCGTTTGACGGGCACCAAACAGCCCGACACCCTCGGTAGGTGGCGTCCAACCATCCGGTATACGCTCTTCGCCGTACCATTGTTCGAGCGTCGACAGCGGTACCTGGCCGTTCTCCTTTTTGAGAAGCAGCCAGCACAGCGCAGCTTCGCCCGTGCCAATCTCGGAGTGGAGGTGGTCCAACGGTGATGTTAGCCTCGCTTCTCTGTCCACCCGCAACTGCGCAAACGCATCGAGGCTCAATCCTTGCTTCTCATTCGCATGTGATAAAAAGGCATCGAGGAGCCCAGGGTCGACTGGGATAGGAGCTTCGGCATGGCCAGGGAGGGCATCCCCATGGACGAGGGAAGCGTCGTGCTCAATTCTGTTGTGCAGCGCGAGCTTGTCGAGGTCGAGGCGCAGGGCGTGGCCACAGAGAAATATACCTACAATCGCTAGTAGGGCTGCGAGGGGGAATGACAAGTTGTAGACTGAGCGGACGGCCTGTATTAGTTGCCAGAAGCCGATGTTTTTGCCATCGTGGGGACTGTAGGCTCTGAGTTGTGCTTGAAACGAATAGTAGTTGTGACACTTACAGGTAGCCATGGTTCGCTAGTGCATTAAGGGCGGGACAGGGAGAGCGCTTGTCGCCCCGTGCGGCGGGCACGAACGGAAGACGGCTGGTGGTCGACATTGCGGTGGACAGAGAAAAAGGCCCCTATGTGGCGTCAACCTTTTATACTTCAACTCTCAAACATGCGGCTGTGCACCCAGTCTGGTACTGTATGAAGGCTCACACGGCTTAAGCCTTCCCCGCCGTGATGTCTTTGTTCATTAGACGAGTATCAAAATGGTCTAAGTCCTATCTAGGTGTCATGTCCAGGTATATCGAGCAGACTCTTCATATGTATGGTGGACCCAAAGCTGCATAGGCACGTCAGCGACTTCTCATATACAAGCAATTCAACTTACCCTTCCTGAAGACACCGAGAGTGAACTCGACGACTAGAAGTAAGACACCACCACCTGGGGCAAGTCGAAGCACTTTTGGTACAAAGCCCTTGTAAAGCGCCGCCGGTCCTTCTTCTCGCATTATCGTAAAGAGTCTGACCACAGTAATTAGAATGTCTTATAGATTGAGAAAAAAAGAACATACGCAGGGTACGTCCAATTGTATTTGGGTACTTGCCCTGGGACCTTGGTGGCTCCCTGGATGCGTGACTTGACCACCTACGAAACGAACAACTCAAGTTCTTGATCAATTGGGGTGTGCACCCAAACGTACATCAAATGGTGTATTGATGGCTGTGCCCACGAAACCACCCACAGCTCCAGAGACAAAATTGTTGAAAAGTTGGCTTTGGGGGGTCTGCCGCTGTCTTTCCATGAAACGTCCAGAGACAAAGGGGACGATCTCACCTCTGCCTTTGGCATCAGGGCACGCACTTGGTGGATGCATCCAAAGTATCCTCCATTCCACCAAACGTGTCTGTTAAGAGAAGGTTTCAACGTTGCACATCATTAGCTGGGTAGATGTCTCACCTCCAGAATGTTGCCTCCATTCCAGCGTAGAGCCCGAGAAGGCCCTCTCTTCTAACAACCTGCTTAACAACATCCATCGGGCCCGCAAAGGTGCTTGTTTTATCTTGCAACCTGCAATGAACAGTGAGCATAGTACATGAAGATGTAGAGAACACGGGTAAGTTTACTTGATTTTAACAAGTTCAAATGGAACAACAACGAAGGACTCGGTAGCGCCAGCGCTGCATCCGGTGAGAATAGAAAGCTCCTGTGTCATTTTACTTTCACCCGACATCCCCAAGAATGTCTTCCCCCAGAAATCATTAGCGGCGCTAAGGAAGAGGAAGCATTTGTGAGATTGAGGAAGCCACTCTGAATCAGGAAATATTATTTACAATTTGACCGCACGCTTTGGTGCCTCCAGAAGGAGTGGCGGAACTAAACCTAACAACAGCCGTTCAGAAGACCTGGATGAAAGTTACAACATCATTGTACCTCTGTACAACCTTCCAACACTGAACTTGTTCTTTAGTCTTGGCCAAGGGAAATCCATGCGAGGCTTACCCTTCCTCGCGAATGATGGAAGAGAGAGTGCCGACCATGCCATGCTTGGCTTTTCCGGTCTCTAGTTGCATACGCGTCTTGACCTGCAGTCATATATTCCATGTAGAACATCGGTTAAACACCAGAGTAAGAACGTACGACATCTGGCAGAGGGCGCACAAATTGTGTTAGGCAAGAACAAGATTCGCATAACACTCACCGAGTGGGTAAAAGGTCAGGATTTCCGACACACCAGCAATTGCGCCAGCGGCAAAGTTGGCGATGAAAGGAAGTGCTGTTTTAAATATGGTAAAACGTTCCCATTGATGCTGCCCGTTAGCAGGTACCAGAGAAGGAGAAAAGGCAATTCTCACGTTTGGGTTGTTCAGTAGGCATTTCTGAAACTACGTTGGGAAGGGCGGAGGCTTTGGTAGTTGGAACGATAGGTTGGAATGCGCACCGGGCGTCTACCCGACTCTACCGAGCAAGCTGTTGGACGGCCGAGTTGCGGCCGAGTATCCCCCGAATGACCTGCCGTGTGACATTGCACGTGATACATATCACCACTTTACGTGACATTCAGTCACGCAACTTTCCATGGTCTACATTGCATCCTGGCAGGAATACCAAGAGGCTGCGGAAAATTTGTATGTCAAGTCGCCGACCAAGGTCAGTTTCATCATTGATGGCACTTTGCTCAACTAATACCGCGTCACCTAGACGCGATATTGTGTAAAATGGAAATCGTCAGAGGGGAAACTCATCCTCAAGATCACCGATGACACGACGGTATGTGATCCATGCGATCATTCCAACAGGAGGATTTCATGTCTCGTTCAGTGCATCAAGTTCAAAACTTATTCATCGATCTTCCTCAATCGATTCGAGTCCCTCAACCTTTCTCTGATGCAGAAAATGCAGAACAGGCGTCCTGATCCGCCCCCAACTATTGCCCCACCACAACCATTGGCTAGCGGAGATTCAAGTCACCCGCGGGCAGCATCTCCAGGGCCTACCCCGCAGACCGGTCCGGCCCCTGGCGGAGTAAAGAAGAAAAAGCCAAAGAAAAAGAAGTAGCCGGGACCACTTCGCTTCCATGACACATTGACGTGCTCCGTGAGTCCGCCCACTGAGTACTCTGTCGTGAGGTACCTCTGACGGTGATTGATACACGTAATCTCTCAGCGGGAGCTATGTTCCACTCCCTTATTTTACGACGGTCTTCATCATGCGTGTGCTGTGGGCGATTCCTGTCGGTGCTTGTCTGTGCGGAAGTGATTTACTTCACGGGCAAGTCTATCGTTGGCTCTTTATCCGGGAGTCAGGGGCCGTGGAGAATGTATTTTGTTCGATCATGTACTCGATTGAATCAGGGGAATCACTCGTGCTTAGAATAATCAATTGACAGCAGGTGTGGTGGATCGGTGTCCGGGGTTCGCTTGCCATGGCAGCTATCTGAGGTCCGAAGGGAGACCAAAGAGGACACCTCCGATCCCGCCCACGTCTCACCCGCACGCATTACTGTATCTAAAGCTCACCTGAGGCGATCAGATCATACGTTGAGCTCCAGACTTTCATTATACCTGTGTAAGTAGACCGTCCCTCTCGCCAAGTCCCACAACCCACATCATGTCATGCGGCCTTGGCTTAACAGTTCACCCCAACCCGACGTCAGCACGTCCTTCGGGATCATTCAGAGTCGTTGTGCAGCCCGATAATCTCTTCTTGGCGAAAGGCGTCTGTGCGTAACACTGACACCAGATCAGGACCCTCTTGTTCTTGCACCAAAGGACATGGTCTTGGGCCGATTCACCACCGCCGTAGACGGTACTATTCCGATCCCAGCAATTCTGTACGACGATGAAGACCTTCTTGCATCTCAAGACAACGTCGGAATCTACGATGGGTACGTTCAGTTTCTTCACTTCGCTGGTGGTTTCTATGGACACATGCGATTGATTGTGCAATTTGTTGCTTCCGTCCACCAACACTAAATCTACAGTCTTCAGAAAGCTGTCAATCATCAGTCTGGAGCTGTCCATGTGTCCTCACATCGCCTGTTCTTCGTAAACTCGCATCAACCAATTTCGCATTCATTCAGTCTGGATCTCGGGCACATTACGCGGACGGATTATTATGCGGGATTGTTCATGTCCTCGCCAAAAGTCACACTGTACCTCGATCCCACGTTTGTTCCCCCGTCTGGTAGTCAGGACGGCGCTTGTGACAGCTCGGAGAGCTGGGTTTGCGAGGTGTGTAACCACCGAAATCCCCCGGGGCTCAGTCCAGCCGCCGCACGGATATGTGCCCTCTGCGGAGTACCAAGAAGTGCGCTGTCCGGCTCCGCCCGGCCCAAAGCATTAACCTTGTCTACCTCACAACCTGGATCGACTGTATCCCTCCCTGTCGCCTTGTCGACGTCGTCTAGATCTTCTAGCCCTCCACCACCCACTAGCGAGTCAGCATCGATTGCATGTACCGCATGTACATTTCTGAATCATCCTTCCCTCCGAAAATGTGAGATATGCTCCACCCCATTGCCGCTTGCTCCGGGGATTTCTGGAATTAACAGCAAGTCCGCGCCGGCATCCCGACCCGTGTCCCCACTTGTTGAAGATAGCGTCTCGGATCCTGCTAATCCTCTCATCAAGCTGAGTTTTCGCAAAGGTGGTGACAAGACATTTTATACGATTCTCAGACGCGCCTTGAGGGCGAGGGCATGGGAGGTTGGTCTGCGATGTGGTGCAAGAGATCCACCGCTAAAATCCCATATAGGGTTGGCAAATTGGAAAAGGGTCTAGAAGCGGTACTTCGAGCCTTGGCGTCGTCTCTCCTGATGGAGGCTCGACACCAGGACCTCTGAGACGATCAGGCATTGGTAAATTGATTTTCATCTTACCTCTGCTGGGGGCGTTGAAGGAACTTGCTAGATGGCATTCTACGCAACGTCGAGACATCCGCGCAAAATACTGAAACAGAATTATCCAATGCCTTTAAAGATCTCGAAGCTCTGATGGTGAAAGCGCAGGATCTCGTCCATCTCGCTGCCGAGCTCAACGAGAAACTCGGTGCATCAAGCAATGGTCGCATGGCGAACTCCATCACCTCTTCACCAGCGCGGATGCCTTCCGCTCCGGGTTCAACGAATTTATCGTCGTCGTCGTTATTCACGACTACTTCGCTAGTGCCGCCATCCGAACCGGAGGAAGCGAAATTCATACGGTCTTCTCTGGCTCAGCTCGGTTTACAGTTGACCAACGCGCCAGTGACAGCCGACATGATACAAGACGAGAAGACATGGATGGAGGAATTGGCACGTGAACTTGCAAGAGTCCTCCAGGGCTCTTTGGATGAAGGACCCGAACAAAAGGTGGGAGGTATTATGAAGGAACGGGGAATAATCGGCCTGGATGAGGTTTGGGGTGGGTGGAATCGTGCCCGCGGTGTGGGTGAGTCTAACGTACGAAATTGAAATAATATCGAAGGTGATGATCTTGTGCAACTGCTAGCGCTTATTCCACCCTCGACGTTTTTACAGGCACTGCAACACCTGCCATTTCATACCGAGCCACCGATCCGCAGCAGAGTATTTAAATCAGGATTGCGAGTGCTCCACACGCCGCCATACACCCATGCAGCATTTACCGCTCGACTTTCAGGTTACTTGACTATTTCGGGTGCACAAACAACGAGCGACGTAGCGCGAGAAGAGAACATTACAATTTCGCTTGCTACAGAGATGATTTTGGCGGTCGAAGCTGATGGGGTGATATGCAGAGATGACGAACTGTCGGCAATAAGAGGAGGCGGGAGTGGCAGTGGTTCGGAACTTAGATGGATGACCCTTAACAAGCTTGCACATTACATTTGGGATGGCGAAGCGGCGTAGTAGAGTGCAGAAGATTACGACCAAGGATGTAATATACCGTACGCAACGATGTCAGGAATGCAGATTCGGCTGTGGAAGGGGCACTCATAAATTGGCACGTTTTCGACGTCGACTGCGCGTAGAATTCACCCTGATCGCGGTGGCGATCGTGGTTGACCAAAAGCAGTATGGCTGTGGAAGTAACTCTACTACACTTTGGACATACTCGGAACTCGGCCACGGAGCCACGGGCGTTGTGGCTTCCATGGTGATGAATTTGAAGGGTTGCGCTGGGCGACGCGCGGAGGGGACCTTTCCGCAAGGACTGTGGGCGTGGCACTGGAGATCTGACAGCTCATGGCCCGCATGGACTGACAGCCGTGGGCTGGAGCATCCCTCAAGCAGATATTGAACGTCTGCCAGTCGACAGTGGATAGCCCCAACTTGAAGCATCCAACAACCAAGTAACCCTTCTTAGTGCACGTATTAGCCACGTGCGCCGCCTCCCCGCCCACGTTAGGGTGAGGTAACCCAGGTCAGGGTGGGCACCTGGCGGGCCGTGCCGTGCCGAGAAGATCGGGAGTGCGAGCGTCGCACCCATCAGCGCGTCGCCAGCGCTTCATCGATTAGTGCCACGAGGTTCCAGCTCGGGGTTCCTGACGGTGCAAATGCAAGCTCCCAATTCACCTCCATTTCTGTCTCGGGAGCAGATGCACTCGGAGTTCGCCAGATCGGCGATTCGCTCTCACAGGTGGTCTGCTTGTCCCATTTTGACCAACCTGTCGAGTTTGATAACAATCGACGCTTAAACCTTGTTGCCAGAGCCGCCGCCTCTACCCCACCAGCCTTTTCGACCCAGCTGTCCCTTTCCGAGCTTACGAACGACCACAATTATGAGTACGGGTCCAACTGACCCGTTGGAACACACCACGGTCGGGGTTACCTTCGCGGGAACCTTCAAATATTGCTTGCATCATCGGAGCCGGAGAACGCCATGAGCGCCGACACCTCACAAGCATGGCAGGTGAGAACATGATTATTGACCCCGTGCACAGCACGGCTATCATCAAGCGCAGGTCAAGATCTCTTCTCGTCCTTCTCGTATTTGCTTGTCCCTCTTTGGTGAGCCAAGAATGGATGGGATGCCAAAATAGCGAACCTTTATAGATACCAACATCACCACAGGTAAAGCTGTACCGACAACTCCCCGACGCTTTATTCCTCACAAGCCGGTTCAGGAGTTACTTCTTCCATCCCCCCTCTTTGTTCTTCCGCCATGGGTCTTGCTACCAAGGACCTCTCGAGATCGCTTACGACCAAGGAGCAGGACAACATTGCTCATCTCGACAGACTCAAGTACTTCCTCGCCACGGCCCCGTCCCGCTGGTCGTCGGCGGGTTCCTCACGCTCCGCAGACGACTCCTTAGGGGACCCTGGACCCGTCTCCCATACTTCCTCACACCCTTCCATGAATCGATTCCTCCTTCCATCCTCAGAATATGTATCATGCGTCCTCTGGGGAGGCATCTATCATATCACTGGAACCGACATCGTCCGCGCTTTGGTCTTCCGGTTCGAGGCCTTTGGGCGGCCCGTCAGGAACATGAAAAAGTTTGAAGAGGGCGTCTTCAGCGACCTTCGCAACCTTAAGCCTGGTGTAGATGCCACTCTGGAAGAACCCAAGGTATGTAATCCTCGCCACAACATCTCAGCACACACCGACTCATGTCTGTCCAGTCCCCGTTCTTGGACCTTCTGTTTAAATACCAATGCATTCGTACTCAAAAAAAGCAAAAGGTGTTCTACTGGTGAGTGAAATGACTCGCGTCCTCCCGATCTGATCCCATTTCACGGGTACACAGGTACTCTGTCCCTCATGATCGCCTCTTCCTTGATGCGCTCGAGCGCGACCTCAAACGGGAGAAGATGGGCCTCGAGCCTACGACCGTCGTTGTCGGCGAACCAGCGTTGTCGTTCACGTACGAGCCTCAGCGCAGCCTCTACGAACAATTCGGAAAGGCGTTAGGTGGCCGTGAACCAGAGGGGGATTCTAGCTCCCATCTGGCACGCGACATAGCGGCTCCAAAACCCTTAGACGATGTAAACGGACACCTCCCCAGCGCCCTCCCTGTGGCCAGTCAGCATAACATGATTCGTATCGATGGCACAGGTACCGGTCAACTCTCGGCCGTTCAGCGGTCCAACCTGCCGCTCATGCCGTTCACCCTATTCGAAGGGTCGCCGACGTACAAGCAGCGCCGTAAAAAGCCGGCGAGTAAATTTCATGCCGGCAACCTTTCCGGGATCAGTCGCAGCAGCCCAGATAGTCATCACTCCCGCATCGAGTCCACACACGCAGGCAGTGGTTATGGGACCAGTGACCGCGCGTCCTCGGCTGCTGATATGTTTATAACGCAAGCCAGGGGTGACCAGAAGCTTGTCCCTGGAACGCCACCCACGGACAAAAATACCCCCCAACTTGCGCCTGGCTTATCCAATGTGTCCGTTGACGGTGGAGCATACTCTACGTACGAACATGCTGCCTGCGACGACTCAGCACACAGGCTGTCGCACACTTACCTCTGTCCCAATCCCGACAATGCCTCTCTGCCCTCCTACTCCCATGGCGGGAACTCTCCGGGGGCTGGCAGCACAATTACGTCCAAGGCTTTTGTCTGCCCTCTTTTCTGCTGTGGCCGGCTGTTCAAGCGTATGGAGCACTTGAAGCGGCATGTGCGCACCCACACGATGGAACGTCCATATCAATGTGACCGATGTATGAAGCGGTTCTCGAGGTCCGATAACCTCAATCAGCACATTCGTATCCATTTCCGCGCTGACGGGGATGAACCAGGCTCCGGAGATTTCGGAGCTTCTGACCTTGACGCTGAAAGCCAGGGATTGGACGACGGCGACTTCCCTTTATCTTCGGCGATGCCGTTCTCAAATGGCATGCCAAATATGGAAATATGCGAAGTAGAGGTGGCGGGTCACCTGCAGGAGATTCAGGGGGACGAGGAAGGTCTCGTTGTCGCGCCTGGGACCTTGCCATCGAGCTGGAGCACCGCCGCCTCAAATCCCGCTCTGAGTCCATATTATTCTCATAACGTTCCCGCAATTGTCGACATCGCTAGCCAAGATAGTGATCTTCCCCATCTAGGTTTCCTCCCTACGGTTGACGCATCGAACATGACCTGGGCCAATCTCTCCCATATCCCTTCTACACCCGACTCCGTATCCTCACACTACAGGGAGCCGATGATGGCTTCTCTTTCCGCCCCACCCTGTCGACCAGAGTTTGATCAGGTATCCCTCCACCGATCTGTAATGACCCGTGGTGTGGCTGGTCCAGTAAGGCGCCACAGGAGCATGACACCTTCCTTAATAAGGGGCTTTGACCGAGGTCAGTCGCCGCCCAGCCGTGGGTACCACCCATATCCGCCAGTATCTGTCACACAGTCCCGCGCAAGTTCAAGTGGTACGTCGAGCCCTTCGAGCCTCGCCTGTTCACCAGACATATCTGCCATGTCGCCCGTCTCCATTGGCGACAACTTGGTTAACGCCCAGCCACCTTGTGTCCCTTCGGCTTCTCAAATGCCAATCGGTTACGATGTCGTTTCTTCTGGCAGGATGTCATATTATGACAGCCCTTTGGAAACGCATCATAATTATTCGGCCGCCTACTTTGACTCGAACCCTCTGTTTACTAGCGCATAGACATTATCTACCCCTGTGTGTTTTAAAATATATATCACTATAGTGTTGGGAACATTCACTTGACCGCTCTGTATCGTTGCAAATTATTTATCTGTGTTTACGCTACTATACCTATACACCTGCTCTGTAATCTGTACTGCGGTCCGAACTTCCCTGCCTGTTCGATCGCCAAGAAACAACGTTCCTCTTGGATAGTGCAACGAATGCGGTCCCCCTGTCCTTGAAAGCTTGGCTAAAATATCTTGCATGTCCGTGAATGGCACGGGCGCCGCATTCTCCTTGCTTTCTAGTTGTCCTCTTCCAACGGAGATAGGCTCGGCCGGTCCCGAGCTGTTCCCTGCATCGATTGCACTATGTACACTGTGCTCTTTGTCTCACGCCCACGGATTCACCCAAGGCTCCAACCAATTACATATAACTCACTGCACGTTGCACGACGCCAGGACGATCACGATCGAGAGATCGTCTCCCGGTTTACGTCTATTAAACCCATATAGGAAACTGAATTGTCACGGTTGAACTCGGATGTGGACTGATACATCCGAGTCCAAGACGTCCGAGCGTCCGCCCATACGGTCGTTGGCCATGACGACAAGAATACAGAAGTTCAATATGAACGAGTTATCGATGACCGTTGACGACCACGCGAGCCCCCACCGCCCCCCAACGAACCCGTGACCAGATTTGTTCAGGTAATTCACGCCCGCCCATCATTGTGCCTGACATCCGCGGTTCCACAATTATCAGATATTCGAATTCCAGGGTATCGGGAAACAAAAAGAAGGGGCTGACCTGGGCTGACTCCGCCGATAGCTGAGATCATGATGCCCTTCTCCATTATAGCGTACGCTTTCGTAACTGAACGAGTCCTCATTTTCGCTTGAAGACTTAAGCGATCTGAAAATGAGGTTACAGCATGACCTACCAGTGCTGATGGGCTCCGAATGGAGAGGGGTGTAGTGCTTTCCAATAAAGTTCCACAATCCTCGGATAATTTGGCGGGTGCATAGTTCAGGCTCGACAGGGACCTGCCACAGCAAAACAGTACTTCCGCCGGCGGCATTTGCCTAGGTGGAAATAACGATGCTTTTGATGGTTTGATCTGCTAGTGCGGCACATCGATACGAATCCTGCCTCCCCCCCCCGAAAATAGAATAACATGGGGTGACAGCATGTACGCCCCTTTAGGCACCTACCAGGGCCAGTAGACTCGCGGAATGGAGTGGCAAAAGAGGGCTGCCAGAACGATTCATATCTTTGACCGCCACGATCATGAACCTTGGGCAATGACAAAAGCACACAATTGCAAAGCGAGCTTCGGGTGAACGACCCTCACCTTTCCTTTTTTGAGTGATGCGGTTCCTTTCAACTACAAGAGCTGCTTATTTGGGATTCCGATCACCGCAGGGAGGGTGCTGCGTGGGTTGTCAGTGCGCAACCCTGCCTAAACCTTGAGCCATGTGATTGTCGCGTGGACATCAGGCCGCTCCCAAAATCACGGGGGAAGGGACCGGGAAGGACCACGCAGGTGTTGTTCCGTTTCCCGAGGTCGATTGGACCGCATCCAATTACATAATCATGATGAAGGACTCAAAGTAAGTTCAAGTTGTCGCTTGAGCGGGCCCCGGTGCGGGACTACGAAGTAACAACTATTGACATGTTCTCCGCATTCTCGAGGCGTTTGGTGCGTCCTTGCCTCATACAGTCTTTTTTTTTCTTGATTGACATAACATTACAGCCTCAGATATCTATCTTGTTCGTACGTACCATTTCCGCCCCAGAACCGTGCTAACGCGACGGAAATTGACGTCCACAGCCATCATCCGTCGTCTCCCCCGTCCGTAAAGGCGCTCGCACTGCTGCGAGCGTCGCTCTCCGCACCGTATCCGCCTACCAAGTCCGACGCCCCCCCTCTTGATTTCAACCTCGAGGTCATCGAGTCCAAGCCACCCACCCCAGATCAACTGCGGACGATTCTCTCGTACATCACTCCTAAAGACGTCTCGGCAGCCACATCGTCGTATGCGACGTTCCTGTCTTCACACCCCTCTGCGGCAGGGTCGGAAGAACAGCCTCAGAACGCTGCAGGCGTCTCGGAGCTCGGTACACAAAATCCGAACGCGCTCAAGTGGCCGGTGGTGGTTGATTGGAATGGCGGGCGGGCGAGCGTTGGTGACGTGGATGGTGTTGTAAATATGCTGGAGGCGCTCAGACAGCACAGGGATGGTGAGGTTAAAGACGAGGTCGTCCAACCCAAGGGGTGGTTTTGGTAAGCTCGGGCACCAAGTTCATGGCATGGTCAGTCCCCAGAATGGTCGTAGGTTGTATGTTCGATGCTAATCCTTGTAATTTTACCGTGGTCGGCTCTGGATCACTGTTCTTGGTTCTTTGGTATTCGAGCCCACGGTCCTATCGACTCCTCAGATACAGGGGCAGACCAGGTTCGTTCCGCTAGTATGATATGCTCGGATGAAAATGGTATGTACGGTAGTAAAGCAAAGAGATAGAACGAATAGACTGTCGAAAAGTATGATCCAATTAGTGCTCAACATCTCCCTTCCATTGTCTAGGACTCGATGGCGATATGATCCGCGGTTTGCCCACTTTGCGACGGGGTGGGGACACTTGGACTCACTGACGTGGCCGTCTCGGCCCTTAGACTGGGGGTGCTTCCTCCACCAATAGCCTGCGTTTCCGTTCCCGTCCCCGTTTCCGTTACTGAGGTTGAGGTAGAGATAGACGATGAAGAGTTAAAGCCAGTCGTGCCCGCGTTGTTGTTGCTCTTCTTCGTAACTGTCCCACCTACTGCTCCACCCACCACGGCCCCGATGACGATGAGGGAGATGACAAAAATAGTGATTACGCCGTTACGGGTGCGCCAAAAGGACGTTCGGCCCTTGGATGCTGCGGGGAGAGAACCAAACTTTTCTCCAGAGTCATTCTCTGCAATGCCTGGCGCCAAAGGCACGGTGACGGGCCCTGGTTGGGGTGTTTGTGGAGGTGGTGGGCTGCGTACGGAAAGTGTGCGCCGAGGTGGTTGTTCGAGGAGGTCGACACTGTAACCTTCCTACATGAGGTTAGAGATTCGCAAAGCGTCAGTCTGAGCTGGTTGTGGATGCAAAAAGGCACGAGGCTGTGCCCGCTGCTCACCTGCAACTGTGCGCGAGTCGCCCTGGGTGCCTCGTCGAGCAAGTGTTGGTCGTAGGTCGACATTGGCCTCTGAATTGGCCCTCGCACTCGCGGTACCAGAAGAATGCGATGTGGAGTGTCGTGTAGAAATTAGGCGCTCAAGCGCTCGTCCCACAGGCAACATTTGAACAGCCTCACCCGCATATCGGGTGCCTGGTCACACCTCTCGAGGTCGTGGGTACTGTTGGTGTCAAGTACTACATATGAACATGCAGATACCAGTCTATCAGGTCTCGGAAACTGGACCATAACAGACCGTCCTTAGAACGTCCCCTGCATCTCAGAAGAAAAAAAAGCGCGAGGGTGATTCGATCCTGGAATTCCCACGGTGGTCATACGACCCACTTCAAGCACGTTCCTTTTCGCTTTCGTTCACGGACGTTCTCATCGTCGTCCACAGCGCAGATACTGATCGTCTGCTCAACACTTGTTGTACGGATTCAACGTGGCTATATACGTGCCGATAGTTAATCTCAACCCATTTCAGGTCCGGTCTGTCACCACTGATCCACGCGTTCTAGAGGGCATGCTTGTCACGCCATGTCTTCATTTCTGAACAAGGTCTTCGGATATAAGAAGCATGAAGATAAGGAGGTCGTGCGTCCGACGCGCGAGGCTTCCGATAATACTTTGCTCGACGGAAAGTACGAAGCGATCCCGCCAATCTCTTCTCCATCTGCTTCCACCTTCGCCGAAGCTCAGCCAGCCAAAGACCCAGACCGCGATGTAGGATTTTCTCTGTTCAGACCCAGGACCCGTTGGGCATCCCAGAAGCCTGCTCAGAAGCATCCAGGAGACGCGCCTCACCTGACGCTGCAGCTCCCGGGTACCAAAGGAAATTCGGATTCGCGTACCCTAGGTGTAGTTTTCGAAGCAGATCCCGACTCGCAGATAGTGCTTGATGATACTGTCATCGCTGCGAAGCGTCTCAACCCTTTGGAAGCTCTCATTCTCATCCGGGCCTGCGCACAGACCATAACTGAGCGTGGTATGCTTTGATATCATCTGTTCGGCCCTTTCGCTCATCTTTCCAAATCAGGCTTGGACACTCTCGGAATCATGCATCCGCATTGGTTCTCTGCGTCTCCCGATGTCCAGTGCAAACTCATTTCCCTCTTTATCCGTTCTTTAACTCAAAGCCGAATAACCACGCTCTCTCCAACACCCACGTCCTCCACCTCAGCTTTTGAAAATGAGCTCCATTACACACGGTTACCCCATGAAGTCGCCGCCGCTCTTCGTTGGGGCATCCGTCACCTCTCCCTTGAGAATGATCATTTTGGTAAAGACAGCACCGAATGGGGATGGTATAATGCATTCTTCCTTGCGGAGCGTGACGCGTCATACCCTCCCAAAGGATTCTCCGAACTATTGTTGCCTCAGTTGCCTGCATCCCACATTGAGCTGCTGACCGCGACACTTGGTCTGATATCATCGCTCGCGTCCCATGCAGAAGCAAACGGCATTTCTGGTAGCAAACTCTCAAAGTGTTTGGGTCTTTGGCTTCTCGTAGCTACTCGAGCAGAACAGTCGGACGATTGGAACCGATTCTATGCTCGATGGGAGCGCGCCGGCCGCATTCTGGAACATCTATTCCTTGCCCGCTTGAGGTGAGCTTGCACAAAGAGTCATGATCTTACATTGACTGATAACATCACAGGGAGGAATCTTTCCGGCAGCGTTTGCCTACACGGCTTCAGGAACTGGTCAAGTACTATCCATACAACAATGGTTCGTCCGTCAAGGATGATGATCTCCTCTCACGACCCCGCTTTTCTACCCGTCAATACGATGCCCTTTTCGTCCGCGTCGAGACTCTCCTAACGCAAAGTGCGGAACAACCAAAGCTGCACCCGATCCAGCTCCTTCTTGACGCCTTCCAACTTCCTATCGATAACCCTTCCGGGGACGAGCACAGAGCGTTATGGAATACCCTGAAGACCACAGTTTTTGAAGAGGCGACCTCATCCGATCCAGAAGGACCTCAGTTTACTCGGATCTTTGTTGATGAGACTATTCATTTGTTATCCTTGATTCCTGCCGATAACAGTGTTCCGACATCGCCCACACTCTTGGCCTCGCCTATCACCAAAGTTGTATCTCGCAAACGTTCCTCTTCACTCACCAAGGCTTTTGAGCGTGCCGTCTGTAAATCAAATGGAGACAACGGATCTACACCTGTATCCCCTACTTCACCATCTTCAATTGTGATCACAGATTGGACACAATTTACTATGAGTGGGTTTGGTGACACCCCAACTGCGCAGCCCCTAGCTGCTCTTTTGAGCCAGGACACCGACATCGAAGTAACTCAACCCCGGATTTCTCGCAAGTCTAGTCGTCAGCGTGGCAAGTCGCGCAGTCGCAGACCACGTTCTGAAGACCGCGACCCCTCGGACACCCCACCGCCGTCCCAGCCCGATCCTCAGCTATCCATCGTCGAAACGAAACTTGCCTCAGTACACGTAGTACAAATCGACGAGGCCTTCATTGACTTCTGGAGCGACGCTATCGTCGACGCTATCTCTGCCAACTGGCCTACGTTCGTTGTTTGTGGTCTGAAGCAAATCTCGAGTGCCGAACAACCCATCCGCTGGCTTGTTATTGAGCAAGCATACAGTCGCCAGCAACCGCAACCCTCCCGCGCTCCATCCCCAGATGGACGCAGAGGTCGTTCTCCCCGTCCATCTTTCAGATCTGACATCTCGGGATTTCGTATCAATTCGGTGTTCTCATCTGCTCGAAAACGTTTCAGCGCATTCAGCAAATCGGCTACCGATCTGGACCCCAAGAAGTCACCAGGTGGTAAGACTCCAGTTGCGGCCGAATTCGGAGAGGTTCTTGTTGAGGAGGAGTCTACATCACCGTCTGCTCCGCCCACCTCGGTGGGTCACCATGTCGATGGGAATGCAGCTGTCAGAGCCATCGTCATCAGTGGCGCGACAGCTGACGTCGCCGATCAAGACGAAATCTCCAGTGCGCCTATCGCTGGCGTTCCACCCGTAGTTATAACACCCACCCCTAAGGTGAGAACTTGTCGTCTTGGAATTGAGAGACAATACTGACCTCTCTAAGGATGAATCTAACCCCTTTCAGGCAGCGATGAAGGTACCCTCAATTGAGCCTACCCCACAATCTGGGGGCAGGTACAACGGTTCTTCCACACTGCCACGTTCGTTTGTCAGGGAATCAGAGGAGGCTGTTTCTGTCGGGCAAGATGCTCCACAGACCCTTGATGTTGTTAACCCAGAAATTAGTAATTCGGCCGACCCAGTAACGAAGATCGCTCCGCTGGCGGCGGACACGTGTCATTCGCGATCTGCACAAGGTACATGCGACCCTACAGTTCTCGCTTCAAGGCTTGCATCCTCCGCGGAAAATCCTGCCGTTGACGAAGTGCGGATTCAAGGAGCACAAGTTCGGCAAGGTGTTGCTGTTGAAGCCGAGGACCAACCTGTCGAACTTGTCGTGCAACCAGTGGATAGCGATGGGCCTTTGCATGCTCAATCCACAGGAGAGCCGTCCAACGTGGTCCAGGTTGACGTTGCAGATAATGGTTCGCAGGGGGCTGCGGGAATTGTTGCTATGCCTTTGACCCCCGAAACCGTCGCGTTGGTGGCGGCAACACCTGTTGCCCAACCTGCCGTCGTCCCTGCTGTCGACAATGAAGCCCCTGAGCCCACTGTCGAAGGACTACATGTGGCTAAGCAATCATCGCGGAAAGCTTCCGTTGATCCTGTGGCGGCATTTACCGTTGAATCAGTCGAGATTGATGACCTTTCCCCTGTATCTGCAAACGAGGTTATCGCCACTGAGACGGGAGCTCAGCTGGGACCTCCTTCTGTAGCTTCCGTGCTTGATGTGGTTGAAGGCGAGGAAGTTACCGAGCTTGCGGAAGTACCTGCTCCCACTCCTGAACACGTGGCATTGGTCGAGGAGAATCCTGACCAAGAAGTTTCCGTTGATATTGGTGGGCGTGTTGACGCTGCTCAGGTCCCCGTTGCCAAGCCAGAGGTTCTCGATGGTGCAGCCCTTCAGCTCGAGGTTTTCGATGACGCGGCTTCTCAAGCCGTGGCCGCGGAGTTGGAGGTTTTCTTGAAAGCAGAAGCGTCGTCTGTCTCTCACCCCGTAGAAGCACACTCCACTGAGGTGGTTCCAGCCGTTGCTACGATCGCTCAGATTGTGGCCGTCGAAACCGAGCACGCCGCGGACCATGTGTCTGAACTTGCAACTGAAGAAGCACAACCCCACGTGCAAGACACTCTTACTCAGGCCGCGGAAGCATCATTGGTTGAGACTCTCGCAGCGCTTGCGGCCGAGGCTGACGTATCCCCCGGCACTGTGTTTGCCTCGCAGCAGGTAGAAGACGTGGCTCCTGCTGAGGTGGAGGCTCAAGCCGCAACCGAAGCCTTTGTTCATGAGGATCATATCGTCGAGATTCAAGATAAGGGAGCGCCTACGCCTGTTCTGGGGCATGCTGCGTTGGTCGATGAAACTCCTGGTCCGGAGATCGCTACTGAGGTCCACGAGGCTACCGATGCTGGTCCGGCTATTACTCCCGAATTTGAGGAGGTGCAAGACGAGACACGAGACCCTGTCGTCGAAGCCGTCGTGGAGGCTAAGACTCCACCGGTTGTATCTGTTCCGCTGGCTGAAGAAGCACAACCTTCCTCGGAAGCAGAGTTGCCAACTCAAGTTCATGACACTCTGGACGGGGTGGCATTATCGACCGGATCTAACCCAGAAGTCGCAACCGCCGCGTTAGCCACGGTAGATGAGGCTATCGCTGTTAAGGCGGAAGCCCAGTCGACATTTGATGGCCCCGCTGATGATGCAGAAGCACATGCTCACGTGCCAGAAAGCGCACCGGTCGAAGACACTCTGGAGATTGCCACTGAGGCGAGCGAGCCGGTTGAGGGTGCTCCAAGCACCGCCACTGACCACCCTATCGAGGACAAGGTAGCGGTGGCCATCGCCGAAGAAGCGCAGGCTTTCATGAGGGAAGCAGAGCCAACTGAAAGCGAGCCCGTTGCCATTGCTCCCGTTGCCCAAGATGCGCAACCTCCCATAGAGATTGAACAGCCATCAAGCGAGTCTGCTCCGCAGTCTGTTGATGAAGCCGCAAATCCTCCTATCGTTGCTGTCTCCGTTCCCGAGGAGATCATTGCCATCCACGTGGAGACGCAACCGGAACAAGAAGTGGTTCACCCCACTGTTGACACGGTCGATGGGTCCCTCGCAGATCATGATGCCGAGCCAGCTTCTCTTGCGCCCGAACCCGGTGTGCCGGTCGAGCTCGCTGTTGATGAAGAAGCCGCAAATCCTCCTGTCGTTTCTGTCACCGTTCCCGAGGTCATTACCGTTCAAGTGGAGGCACAACCGGAACCTGAAGTGGTGCACCTCGCTGTTGACACGGTCGATGGGCCCCTCGTCGATGACGCCGAGCCAGCTCCTCTTGCCCCAGAACCCGGTGTGCCGGTCGAGCTCGCTGTTGACGAAGAAGCCGTAAATCCTCCTATCACTTCTGTCTCCGTTCCCGAGGAAATCGTTACCGTCCAGGTGGAGGCGCAACCAGAACCTGAAGTGGTGCACCCCACTGTTGACACAGCCGATGGGTCCCTCGTCGATGACGCCGAGCCAGCTCCTCTTGCCCCAGAACCCGGTGTGCCGGTCGAGCTCGCTGTTGACGAAGAAGCCGTGAATCCTCCTATCACTTCTGTCCCCGTTCCCGAGGAAATCATTACCGTTCAGGTGGAGGCGCAACCAGAACCTGGAGTGGTGCATCCCGCTGTTGACACGGTCGATGGGTCCCTCGTCGATGACGCCGAGCCAGCTCCCCTTGCGCCCGAACTCGGTGTGCTAGTCGAGGAAACTGAGGTTGTCGTGGACACTAGCGAGCCTGAAACTCTTGCTGCTGAACCAGAGTGTGTCGAAGTTAGTGCGCCAACACCCGTTATCGAAGATGTGCAGGCCCCTGCTGAAGCAGAGGAGTCCTTCCCGGTTGTCGTTGAAGTGTCCGAGGAAGTCGTTGCAAGTCAACCGGAGGGTATGTCCGGCTGAGATATGCGATACAAGCCATGTTAACAAAGTTTCAATAGCACCGCCCATCAACGAGACAACCATAGTCGATGAACTAGAGGAAGTAGTCTATCTTGCCGAGCAGCCCGTGACATGTAGGTGCTGACGAACCTCGTGTGGAGGCACTTTGCTCACGCGTCCATGTCAGCCGAAATCGATATCTCTACGCATAAGCCAGCCGGGCCCTCTGAGGAGATCGTGCCTGCGGAACCATAGGACTACCCAGGATTCCAAATAGCCCGCCACCAACTATCAGTCCCTGATCTTCACTGACGTTCAACTGAAACAGATGCGATTCTTCTCTCCTTTCAGCTTTTACTTATCAATTTCGTCATCTTATGCGTATCTCTCCGGGTCTCGTTCCTTCTTATCTCATTCGCACTCACATTCCCTTTCCCACTTTTCACAATTCCATCGTATGGTCATCGCTACGAATACTACCTTACACACCCGCAGGGTTTCTTGTACCCATGCCAGAATTTGATTCAAACACCCACTATGATACATATCTTTTCACAACATCTCCCTCACCTTCGTTTACTCTACCTTGGTGCTTTCGATGTTCCAATACTCTTGTGCGTAATCCTGGATAGCACGGTCGGAGCTGAATTTGCCCATCTATGTGTTGTTGGATACCCCTGAATGTCAATGCAGTCTATCGAGCTGGTTGACACACCTTGGCAGTGGTTCTGATGCTCTTCTTGATCCATTCAGTACGGTCGCTGTAAGCTTCGTCTACCATGCGCAACGCCTCGATGTCTGTCAAACGGAGCGACATTAGTACACGAGGAAGAGCACACGAAAGCAAGTATATAAGACCCACAAGAATCGAAATCGTCAGTGAGCAGATAGTGATCTCCTTGCCGAATGGTGTTCAACAATCTACACCAACACGTGAGACGCGCGCGTCCGTAAAACGGCCAAGGGAACACGTACGGCTCGTAGACGTTCTCGTCGCCAAACAGGCCATCCGAGATGACGTCCAAAACGGACGCGAGCGCGGGAGACTTTTCTTCCACCGGGACGGGGTGGTACATGTGCTGGAAACGCAAGTCTTCCACGTCGGGCGTCAAGTTTCCGAAAAAGACTGGAAAAGATCGACGATCGTCGTCGTCGTCAGCAGATCCAAGGCCAAATAAAAGGGGCAAAAGGGGTAGGAACGCTCACAAACGTTGCTAGAACCGACTTCCTCGGCGATCTCAATGTTCGCGCCGTCGACCGTGCCGAGGAGAAGACCGCCGTTCAAGCAAAACTTCATATTGGACGTGCCGGACGCCTCCGTACCGGCGGTCGAGATGTGCTGGCTGATGTCCGAGGCAGGTATCAATACTTCAGCCAAGGTCACGGAATAGTCTGGAAGGAAGAAGAGGCGAAGGTAGTCTTGGGTGTCCGGGTCGGCGTTGATCACGCGAGCGACGTTTACGATGAGACGGATAGTCTGGGAGATAGGTCAGCAACTTGGATACACGACGGGAAGGTGTGTGTATACCAGTTTGGCGATGTAATCTTGTGATCGTTGTGTCAGTACGCGGTACAGCTGGATAGACGGGGACCTACAGCCCGGGGCAGCTTTCCCAGCGAAGAAGACGTTCCGCGGGATGACTTTCTTCCTTTCTCCCGGCTTCATCGCCTTCAATGTCATGTAGCGCTGGAAGAAGAATAAGACCCAACAAACTCAGGGGTTGTGTGCTTGTGAACCCACATGAACAACACCAAGGATGTTGAGCGTTTGACGCTACATTTGATATTAACTCCGTGCGCTAGATATTTGCTTTCGTGACGATATACCTTGTACTCATGCAACCTCTGTATCAGTGCCCGGTTAACCTAGTTGATATAGCTGAGGATTACATAAGTCGATCTCACCTTTATCTGAACGTCGAACAACGCCTTCGGATCGACTTTCAGCCCTAGGGTCGTTTGGACATAATGGGCTAATTTCTCCTTGTTAGCCTGCTTCACGGAAGCCCATTCGGCCTGGAAATTTTCATCTTCCACATGATCCAGCAAGCCCTCAAGTTTCGACAAATCCTTCAACCAAACGCTTTTCGGAATCCCGAGAGCTTCGGTGATTAGTTCACTGAGCCGTGGGTTACACTAGGAGAAGGTGTCAGTACTGTCTTTCTTCTGGCAACGATGAGACTTACTTGGTCAAGCCAGCGCCGCGGGGTGACTTTGGAGAAGGGTCATCAATCGAGTTGTCTCCGAGATCCATTATGACACCTACTGCCGTTGGTGACGTTTCCGAACCTTGAATGACTCATCAGATAACAGGCTGCAAGGAATGTAAAAGGACGTACTTGCTGATACCAAAGAAATCCACAAAGTCTTTCAGGATCGTAGTCCTCACCAGTTCACTGTGCAACTAGGGATTCCCCTCATATCTTTGCGGACTGAAGGTAAATTACGAGGCATACCTCAGCGACGCCGTTAACCTTCCGGCTTCCTATTTGGATGATGATGTGTGAGAGTCTCACTGCTGCCTAAGAAACCACAAACCGATGCATGCCAGATGCGCCATGCGAATGTTTTTCGGCAAACCCTCTGAAAGCCGTAAAGAACTTCACGGAAAGAGAATGACATCACTCGCCTTCGATTAAAGACATCCTTTCCAACCGGTCACGGTCGCCAGGGAACATCCGTTCGACGGCTATTGTGACCATTAGCCTGGGGCTGATGAAAGAAACACACACTTACACTGCAAGAATAAGCTTTGAAACCGACCATATTGCGTTGTCAACTCAAAAAAGCGATCACGAAAACCAACTCACAAGTTCTGTGAATGAGAATGGAGTTAGTAACATTATCCTCTCTCAAAGATACAGACTCACGATATCGAAGATGATCTGCATGTGTCTGTGGAATGGTTAAATGATGATGTCGGACGAGGGACCGACAGCATACCGAGGCAGAAGATGCTCCATCAGAGGAACAGGCCACTTTTCCAAAGCCTCCTAGAACAAGTCCTTGTCAAAGCGACGAGGATAAAGAGATTACATGACCGACAGGAAGCACGGTATGGTTAGTGAAGAAGAAGGTCTCCGTGACGACCTTCCACGCTGTTTGCCAGGGCAAGTCTTCGTCATCAACTAAAATACGCATCAGTTCAGGGATGGCCAATGTGGGGTGGGTCTGCGGAATGAGTTCAAACAAAGTCGCAACACAATTCCTCGTGGTGCACTGACGTCATTGAGTTGTATCGCAACATCTGATGATTGTTGAGTCAATGGTGAAAAATGTTTCCCAATGACTCACAATCAGATAATTCCGTGATCGGTTTACCAAGGTTCTTGAACCGCCTTAAGATGTCTGCGAGACTCGCTGCAGTCCAGAAGTACTGCTGTTTAAGGCGCAGCTCCTTTCCAACTGTCAACCCAACAACGTGAGTAGACGAACAACCGGTAGGCGGAATAAACCACTCACAAGTTGTGTGGTCATTAGGATAAAGCACAGAGGTGATAGCAGCAGCACTGTTCGAGGACTCGACCGCATGCTCGTAATCTCCAGCTAAGCGAGGCGCGTCAGGCGACGGGTTGTATGCTTGTTGGAACCCTCACCGTTAAAACTGTTCAAGTCGAAACCTCTCTTGGGTTTACTCTCCCAAAGACGAAGATTGTTGGTATTCCTGGTGTCAAATCCTGGAATCATGACGTCGTACGCAACTGCCAACACTTCTTGTCCGCCATGCCATACGCCACGGCCACTCCCATCGTGGTACCTGTCTGCTACTCCGTAGAAACGAATTTCGTACGTGACATCGATACGGGGCAGTTCCCAGGGGTTCGAATTCTCAAGCCAAGGATCAGGCGCCTCAAGTTGCTGCCCGTCAGGGGAGATAAGCTGTTGGAAGATGCCGTACTTGTAGCGAAGCCCGTAGCCCCAAACCGGAAGTTCTTGTGAGGCTGATGAATCGAGATAACATGCTGCAAGGCGTCCTAGGCCACCGTTTCCCAAGCCAGCATCGCGCTCTTGGGCAAGGAGGTCTTCGAGGTTGAACCCGAGTTTGTCAACACCTTGTTTGAACTGGTCTTTAAGTCCAAGATTGAGGAGCGCATTGTCGAGGGCTCGTCCCATCAGAAATTCGAGGGAGAAATAATAAGCACGTTTTCCCCCTTTTCGGTTCAAACGCAATTGTGTGTCATTCCAATTGATCTGGGACGAGTGTTGGTTGAAAAAGAAAGGGCTCCATGGGGGGGCACGTACGAGTAGGTTGTCGCGAACGGAGAGCGCAGTTGCCTGATAAGCACCTAAGTCATCGAGACTGTAGACTTTGCGTGCTAATGAAGTTTGAACGTGGTTCACAAAGGACCTTGTGATAGATCGGACGTCTTCATGTGAAGTGAGGACCAGTAATCGTCATTTCCTGATGGGGTGCTTCTAATCACTCACCCGTATCGAGCTTCCTATAGCCATCCTTCCACACTTCCTCCTCACCTCTGGGCCATTTTTCTTTTCCAGAATCATCTTTCTCTGGAAGGTAGCCTGAAACAAAGCCACGTTCGATATGATCGATGTCGGTCAAATCTTTAGAGTCGGACGTACCCGTGAGAGACCTGACATGTCTACGGGGCCGCTTGGGTCGGCCAATGGTGGTGGGGTCGAGGGTGGATGTCATGTTGGTGTGAAGATTGTGTTCGGAGAGATAGTGGAAGCAAGTTTCCAAGGGGGTGACTGTTCAGACCAAGTACTTATTGGCCCCATATATGACGTAGCTATGGAACGCCGCGGACAGCCGTGCTCGAAAGAAGCACAGCCATGGGGGGGACTTTGAACACTCCCATGGCACAAATTCTTAGGTAGATAGACTCAGTTGTCCAGTCCAAAAAAATCGGTCTGTATATGAGACGGGACGTGGGCGAAGACCCGTAGTAACAAAAAGTGTAATGTAACTCTGAGACGCTGTTGAGCCACAAGCCTGACAGCGCTCGAGCGCAATAGGTTCTTCGGATCTTCGTCCATACACGCTGATTTTCTGGACTTGACAACTGGGTCTATCTAAGAATTTGTGCCATGGGAGTGTCCAAAGTCTCTCCGAAACAATGCCCAAAAAAGAAGAGCTTCGGCCCATGGTTGTGATTCTTTCGAGCACGGTTGTCCGGCTTTCCGTCGTGGGCAAGTCGAGCCACATAGGTTCGAACAAAAAAGGGAAAAAGACGTGGCATCGCAAGTCTTTCTTATCTTTCTTACGCATTCTCTACGAGGACGATGGGAGTGGGATGCGTCTGCGTCTGACTCACAGTGAGATGGCATGCTGCGGTTTGGCTGGAAATGGACACCAAGCAAGAGGTATACATACCTCATTATTAGTCTGGCCATTTAATTTGGTCATGACGGGATCACAAACATACTAGCGTACGACCAAGATCGGTCTAGACCGAGCTGGGTCGGGAGAAGAAGAAATCATTCTCGATTGGACATACTGTAGGTTATGATGCGTCAGACTGCGTGCTACGTGGCAGCCGCTGAAAACCCCCCCTCCGAGACACCCCTTGCTCTGAGCTGCTCATTTGCTGCCTCTTCACCGGCAAGCAAGGCCACAAGAAAGTCCGCCCCAACGACCAAGACACCCAAACAGCTACCCAACCCGGTTTCTAATATCCATAGAAACAAACATCCATCTCGTCATATCCACTTCCAAGATACCCGTGGGTATCACGTGCACAGACTCCAGACTCCAAAGGCAATGATTTTACGGCTCGTTCTTGCTTGTTTCTTCTTCAGCATCACAGTGTGAGAAAGGAAAGGACGCACGACGGAGAGTGCTATGGTGGAGATCCCAACACGAGCGCATTGACGGACATTTGCACACCTGGGGGGCCGCGCCGCCGAGAAGCCAGAGTGTATGTATTTGACGCATCTTCATGATAAGTGCCACTGCAAAAAGTAAAATCACTGATGATCGGTGTTGTGGACGCTAATGTCTCCACAATGAGCGTCCATCCCAAGACGCTGATCTTAGAGGATGAACGTTTTCATTTCGCGGGACTTGACAGAATTCTTGCTAGGTATAAAAATACTATACATATAGGACAAAGCTGTAGCATGCATCAATGGGTTTATAGTCCTGTGGTTATGTACTTAGTTGCTCATTGGAGACCGTGTTCCCGAAGTGGTGTGTTCGAATCACGCTCACTGCCATTTTTTTCACGTGTATTTTTTTGCTTGCCACAGTGTCCCCAGCCTGTGGGAGATTGTCCTGAACATATGCCGAAAAACCTCGCCGTTTGGAGGTCTGTCTGATCTCGGCTAACTGGTCTTCATAGTCACGCATGAGCAATGTCAGAATTTAATATAATGAGTTCCTTTGACGCTTATTCCTGCTAGACCAAATGAGTACATCAGCGTCACATATGGACGGTGATTCCCGGCGTCCGACGCTCATTTGCATTTCTCTCATCCCTCACTATCCGCACATCAGACACCGATCATCGGTGATTTTACTTTTTGCAGTGTGCGTAATGTAATGGGAGCTATGGTATGAGATACACTAACGCGTTGATGGACTGCATAGCTGGAATGAAATGAAGAAGTCCCTGATGAGCGCAAAGCGTCGACTTGAAAGACCTGACTCACGAGCATCGCAGACGGCCACAGCACAGTGCACGCATGTCAGACTCGACGACTATGGACCAGTACTAATCGAAAGAGACCCACGAGTGATCCGAGGTGGTGACTGATATATGTAGTACAACTGAGATCCACCTGCCGAGCATCATTGGCACGGTTCGTTGCAGGTCATGAACGAGAGTGTGCGGACCACAAGACACATGTGATGATCCTGAAAATGTATGCCAGGCGTCACAGCCGTAACACCATTCACCATTGTCGTCCACCTCGCTCACCAATCTGAGGCACACGAAACGATGACTGGACAAAGGCTAGGTCCTCTGCAAAATGGATTCACCACGGTAGGTCTGGTGTGGAGAAAGAGGAGGAAGGGCAGGCTATGGCTCGACCGCGGTCTCAGCCCGGGCCAGAGTGCAAGTTCGAGTTCGTAAACACCATGCGCACATCATTTTGACACGTCAACAGAAGGACATGGAAGCGGCAGACGGTTTGTTTGATTACGTCCCATCTTGAACAGGTTTCTCTTTGGTACGGCGGCAACCTCTGGTAATTCTAATTCAATGAAAATGTCTCACATGTTTGAGTTTTTTATTTTACCCTTTCGCAAGAAATCATGACGACGGAGCGCGTTCGTCTTTCAAATGGATATTCACAGAAGAGTCAAGACATTCAAACCCTGGGTGCATAGGCAGATGAGACTCTCGCTGGACCTCTGATATCTTTTATTGTTGCGTCTCCCCTATCTATGTACTTGCAGTTCCTGATTGTTGACCTTTACAGTAAATTCCGCCACTACCATAATTTGGACACGAGGATCAGTACAACGACCAGAAACCGCGACATGCGTGCTCACGGACGATCCCCTTGTGGTTTAGCAGATCAGCGCGCATTACCTTTCCTGGTACCGGGACGGCTGGGACAAGGGTAGGACCAAAAGGAATGTGGCGTTAGGACCTTGACCTTCGAACTCGGCATTAGTTCGTCCCCGACCACGCTCCTCTCCGGCCGTCCATCAAGTTCCGCGCCCAGTTCCCATCGCCTTTTCACCCCAACGTTTTCTGCCAGTGACAATGTCGAGCAGCCCTTCGACGCGCGCCAAGTCACCTGTACCCGAAAAACCACTCACGATCGAGTATGAGGGAGAGACGCCGGACGCCACCAGGGTCTTTGCGATCGACCTGTACGAAGATGGGTACGATGATCCGGTGTACCAGGCAAAAGCTCGCATTTTGAATCGTTCCATACATGAGATTGGCATGGGGAAATACCAGGTATGGTGGGAGACAGACGTTTAACCCCCGCGACTAATCGCGATGCTACTGCCGTTATAGTGGTATCTGTTTGTTGTGGCCGGCTTTGGGTGGTTCACGTAGGTCTTTGTTGTCCGCCCATCCGAGGTTGGTGCTCACAGTGGACCCACAGCGACAGCAACTGGCCCGTAAGTGCACCTGAGAAAGATACCGTCCGAAATTAAGCGGTATTCCGCCAGTTGTTGACCGCGCTGATCTTAACACCCGTCGTCAACGAGTTCCATTTCAACGCCCCATTTCTGTCTTTGGCATTGAATATTGGTCTCCTCGCAGGGGCCATCTTTTGGAGCCTCGCATGTGATATCTGGGGTCGAAGGTCTGTTTGTCGTCTGTCGTCTGGATATGCTTAACCGGGCAGTGTAGGTGGCCCTTCAACTTGACACTTTTCATCGCAGGTCTTTTCGGCCTGGCTGCTGGTGGCTCACCTGATTTCGTCACTTTGGCCTCCCTGGTTGCCGTCGTTGGTGTTGGTGCCGGTGGTACGTCTGCCGAGTTTTGCGACGAATTTTTCTTTGAACTCTACTGGAGGTAACTTGCCTGTGGATTCGGCTGTCTTCTTGGGTAAAACAGATGCCCTCCACATGTCCCAAACCGCTCGATTGATCTTTTCCTGCTAGACTTCATCCCTGGATCTCATCAGTACCTTCTGACGGTACTCTCCATCTGGTGGTGCCTGGGACAACTTATTTCTTCTCTCGTAAGTCCGAGAAGTGCATCATCTCTTTCGCTCTGATCCACCAATACGCCATGTAACAGATCGCGTGGCCTCTGATTGCCAATTTCTCATGTGTCACCCCCGAGAGTTGTGAAATGTCCAACAATATGGGGTGGAGATACCTTCTGTTCGCGCTCGGCGGGCTCACCCTTTTCTTTTGGTGCCTCCGCTTCTTCGTCTTTAACCTCTTCGAAAGTCCAAGATTCCTGTCCGGCATCGGCAAGGACGCAGAAGCAGTCAGGATCATCCACGCGTTGGCCAAATACAACGGAAAGACGACGGCGCTTACAGTGGAAGAG
>JBBPNN010000069.1:0-60961 GCA_038090935.1 Hortiboletus campestris
GTGTTGGGGGGTTGGTTTGCGGTGGTTTGGTTAGGTGGGTGTGGGTTGTGGGGGGCGGGATGGAGTCTGTGAGGGCGGGGAGGGGGGTAAGGGTTGTGGGGGTCGCGAGTGGAAGGGCGATCGAGGGAGGGGGGATTGTCGGCGATTGTGAGGGCGGGCATTGTTGAGGACGGAGGGGGAGAAACGAGTGGAATGTCTGGCCTGAGAGCGAGTCTTATAACGAATCTGACATCGAAGACATTCCCAAGTAGTCGATCCCGTCCATTATGTAAACATCGGATGTCCCCGGCCATCTGTCACCTCTTCGTCCATGGCGGGCGACAACATCACCCTCCTCACACGGTCCCACAGCGCCATCGCAGCAAAAAAACGCGCAAGACATGCTCAGATCAAGGAGATCGTGTTCGACGACGAGGCGCGGAGGTAGGGGCCTTTCGTTTCCGTGGTGCACGCGACCAACCCGCGCAGATCCTTCTTGACCGGGTTCCACAAGCGCAAGGTCGCACGACGCGAGCAGGCAAAGAAAAAGGCACAGCTCAGGGAGAAGCAGGAACGACTCGAGACGCGGCGAGAGGTGTGATCCCTTGTTTCTCCCGCTGTCCGTCTCATCGCGCCACAGCATCGTCGCGCTCTCGCGGAACGGGCTGCACGGAATGCCGCGGAAGTGGAGAGATCATACGGGGCCCTTGGAGGTACGGGAGCGCGACTTGTGCTGTGCCGTCCTGATCCGTGCATAAATAGACGGGGACGGAGTGTCCAGCGAACCCGAGGAAATGGAGGAGGAGTACGAGGGAGAGGAGCAGCTGGCGACGGTGACGGTCGTGCAAGACTTTGACCTCTCTGCGCTGCTGCATGGGCGACGAGCGACGGGACGGACGGAAGGGGCGGAGCGGGCGCGGTCGTAGCCATTAGCTGTACCGGGGTTGGCCGGCACATCCGGCCGGCGTCTTTCGGAGTTATATTGTACGATGAACTCACTCTACACACTCGGCACAAGACAGACAAACTCGCTCACTGCCGACCTCGAACGCCTCAGAAATGGCGACAACTCCGCATCCCTCCTAGGTCTGTGTCCCCCGCCCTCCCCGCAGCCTTCCCCTCATCCAACATCCCCCGCCAGGACAGATATCCGCCTCCCTCGCCGCTATGCAGCGCACCATCGAAGACTATGACGCCATGATAAAGAGAGAAATCATAAAGGCAAAGCAGGAAAAGGGCCAGATGTACGTCCTCCATCTCCACCCTTCTCCTCAGCTCACCACCCTTCAGGCGGGTACAAAAGTTTCGCGCAGACTATGCCGACCTAAAAAGCCAGTTTGAACACATAAAGAGCGAGGTACGCTCCTCCCTCCACCGGTCTCTTGCTTGCCACAGCATGTCCCACAGAGAAACGCCTCGCAGCGCAGCGAACTCCTCGGCACGCCATCGGGCATTCAGTCACCGTCTGCATCAGACGCACGAAGACGCTTTGCACCATCAGCCCAGTTGAACGCACCCACGTCCTCACAGCACTCCGAGTCTCCTTTCCGGACACCAATACCACTGCCAAACTCTACCCTACGCGAGCACCACGCACTTCATGAACACTCCTTCATCCATAGCACAGAGGCCAGGCTCGATGAATTCCTTGCCCAGGGTCGCGAAGTCCTGGACAACCTTGTCGACCAGCGCAACGTGTTAAAGGGCACTCAAAGACGCCTCCTCGATGCCGCAAACACGTTGGGCCTCAGTCGTGACGTGATTGGATGGATCGAACGACGCAGGTAACACCCCCTGAGCTTGCCCTCATATCTGTTATTGACGTGGTTGTGCAGCACACAAGACATGTATCTCTTTCTGTGCGGTGCAGCGTTCACATTTGTCTGTTTCTTTTTGATTTGGAGGTATCTAGGCTAGTTCGGACTGTCCTCTCTGTACCTTTGCTCTCTACTTTTGTCTGCAACGTGGTAGCGACCTGGTTACCCATAATCGTGGGAACAACTCACCAGGGAAACTCCTTCCTTTTTTGTGATGTCGAACACAAACAGACGTCAAGCAAGGTTTCTGCAGGTCCAATTAGCGAGACCTACCAAAAGAGGTTATTCGACTTGACTCGGACCTCCTGTTACGATCATCTTGCCTGCCAACAATGGCCGCCACCGGAGCCCCCGATTCCGTGCACGACTATACCGAAGGCGCTTCTGCCATTGATATAGACGATGCCGTCTCACAATGCTCTCACGCACGGCGAGATTCCCTGTACGGCGGCCCCGACGACGCCAACGGTGCAATGTTCGATGGCCCAGGTCACGTAGCCGTACCAACCAGCGTCTCGAGGATGTCTTATACAGAACGGAGTATCGCAATCAGACGAAGCTCTGAATGGTCTAGGAGGAGGAGCGAGGACGGTTCAGTGACAGGCTCTCTCTCCGGGAGGGCACTGGGAAAACGCAGAATGAGTACGGAGAGTCACATATCACAGGCATCATCCGCGGTGAATGGAGCAGAAAGCGGGGCAGAAGAAGAAAGCGGGTTGCTGGTTGGTAGCTCTGGGAGGCATCCGAGGCGTTCATCCTCGCCGACAATGAACAAGTCGTCCGTATTCGATAACATCGCTCACTTGTTCGGTCGCAGCGGAGGGGAGTCCTCGGCACGTCGGACATCTGTTTCTCGCTCTGTCTCGCCTTCCCGACGCTCAAGACGCAGCAGGCTCTCAGATGCAGGGTCCGACTATGCCCTTGGGTCGGACGACGAAGGCGAGGAGCGCTGGGGCTATTCCTCGGGCGAGGAAGACGACAGCACTGGGTCTCATGTCTCACGAATATCCAGCCCTCTTGCAAGTGAGGTTGACTTTGGCTCAGATCCACCATCCCCCAGTGGTCCTTCTTCGCACCTGCCGTTATTCTCATCGGATCCGATTTTCGGAGATGAAGTTCGTATAGAAATTGACGCCCCCCTAGAGTCTCTGGATCCACCACCGCCGGGTCCACCCAGCAGACAGACAATATATGTCCTGGACGAGGACAGCACCCTCCGGTTCGTGGGCTGCGAAGTCATACTTTGGCGTCAATGGCTTTGGCGGGCGCTGAGCGTGTTGACATTTGGCATGCTGGCGCTCCTCGGCCATTGGCTTCCTCGCATATGGCTTCGATGGGTGGCTCGTGAAAAGGCTTTCAAGGATCTCAAACATGGTTTCGTGGTCATCGAGGTATGTGTACATTCCGCATCGAACATCCTTGTGTGACACCTTGCCCCAGTCTCCACACAGGGATATAACACTGTTTCCCGTCAAACGAATCACATACCCGTACGAACGGTCGACTGTCTTTACTAATATCTTGTCAGAGTCGAATGGACGGTCTCGGAAAAACTCTGTGTCTTCGAGATCAAAACCAAATGGTGACAATGGCGATAATAAGATTGAAATGCTGGAAGATCTTCATATAGTCGACTACCGTCACTCGCGGTTTGCATTAGACACTCGAACAGGATTGTTCGTGATGGTCAGGTCAGTTTTGCGATTCCGTGCATCGCACACCCTTCTTATGTTACTCTAGGGACTGGAGAGACCCGACTTGGACAGGAACACAAGCTGTACAAAATGGCTTATCGGAATATACCAGGAAACAGCGTCTGTCACTATTCGGCTTTAATTTGCTTGACGTCGCTGGGAAATCGACTTTGGCACTCCTTGTAGATGAGGTATGTGCGAGCACGCAATGCGGCACGATAAACTAATGTCCGAGAAGATCATCCATCCATTTTATGTCTTCCAAGTTGCAAGCGTCATCCTATGGTCTCTCGATGACTACTATTACTATGCCTTCTGTATCGCACTAATATCTACTTTGAGCGTGGTCACAACCCTCGTGGATACCAAGAAGGTGAATTTGGATCCTCAGAGCTCGGTGCGGAGTACTGAATATCACACAGACCATCAGACGGATGCGCGAGATGTCGCGCTTTTCATGCGAAGTTGTCGTCTACGCCGACGGGAAGTGTAGGTTTTTTCCCTCTTTGCGTCCGCTGTCGTGATGAGGAACTTGCCCAGGGACTGTTGTAGATTCTTCGGAGCTTGTACCGGGAGACATTGTGAATCTATCCGATCTACGTGCTTCCATTTTCCCAGCAGATATGTTCCTTTTGTCCGGCGACGCCATTGTAAACGAGAGCATGCTCACCGGCGAGAGCGTGCCGGTTTCAAAAAATTCAACAAGAGACGAAGATATTGCACGGTGGCGAGACTGCAAGGATATTCAGGGCGACCTTGCTAAGAGTTTCCTTTATGCTGGCACCCGAGTGGTTCGTATTCGTGGTGCACTCGCTCTTGATGGGGGTGTCGGAAGACCGGCCCTTGCACTCGTCGTTCGGACAGGTGATTTCTGTGTCCCCGCTCCAAGCTCAAGTATACTGACATTGCTGGACAGGATTTAACACGACCAAAGGTGCCCTTGTTCGATCAATGTTGTTCCCAAAACCGATAGGATTCAAATTTTATCGAGACTCGATCCGTTTTGTCACTGTCCTCGCTGGGGTTGCTGGTCTGGGCTTCTGTGCGAGTGCCGTTCAGTTTGTCAGGCTCGGGGTAAAGTGTCTTTGAGCGACCTTTTCTCTTGTTCTGACTTGCGTTCTATAGGTTAGATGGGACACGATCATTTTCCGTGCTTTAGACCTTATCACAGTCGTCGTTCCCCCAGCTCTTCCGGCCACCCTGTCCATCGGCACCAGCTTTGCGATTGGCCGTCTTCGCAAGCTAGGGATCTTTTGCATATCTCCCACTCGCGTTAATATAGGCGGGAAAGTCAACGTATGTTGCTTCGACAAGACTGGAACACTCACTGAAGACGGGCTGGACATCCTTGGGGTGCGATCACTCGACCGTTTGGAGCATCGCTTTGGCGAGCTCATTGACAACGTGCACGATCTCCCCGCTACACGATACCGTGCTAGCTTTCTACATGCCCTTGCGACCTGTCACTCGCTCAAAATGATCGAGGGAGATATTATTGGAGATCCATTGGATGTGAAGATGTTCGAATTCACAAAGTGGACGCTCGAGGAAGGACTCATTGCTAGGACCGGCATCATCAAGGAGCGAGGTCGGACTGAAAGGCCAGCTGCGCTGGTACAGACAGTTGTGCGGCCGCCCGGCAGTGCACATTTCCGACTCGAAGATGCGCTCAAGACCAACGGAAGAGTGTGTTTTTCGATATGGCTCTTGGCACTGTTCTGACCATTACTGTCAATAGCATGCGCATTTCCTGGAGTTGGGTGTCATCAGGACGTTTGAATTTGTATCGGCCTTGCGACGGATGAGTGTTGTCGTGAAAAGACTCAAAAGCAACAGCATGGAGATTTATGTCAAGGGCGCACCTGAAGTCATGTTCGATATCTGCGAGAAGGACTCGTGTTCGTTTGATCGTTTACCTCAAGTCCCTGGCCTTCTGACGTTTGGAAATATTAGTGCCGCATGACTATGACGATCTGTTGTCGTACTACACCCGGCGAGGATATCGCGTCATCGCCATCGCGGGTAAGAGTATAGAGGGTTTGTCATGGCTGAAAGCTCAGAAAATGAAACGGTTGGTCATCGCTCTCCATGATATGATAATTAGTACTCATAATCATCTTCAGCGAACAAGCCGAATCTAACCTGCGTTTCCTCGGGCTGATCATTTTCGAAAACAAGTTGAAACCGGCCACCACGCCTGCCATCCAGACTCTTAGAGCTGCCCATCTGGCATGTCGGATGATTACTGGCGATAATCCTCTCACCGCTGTCAGTGTGGCGAGGGAGTGTGGTCTGATCAATCCAGCTGCCCACGTCTTTGCGCCAGTATTCATTCAAGGTATGTCAGGCACCCAAGTCACACTCCGTGTTGACATGCTACGTAGGAAGTGTTGCCACGCCGTTCTCAAAGTTGGAATGGTCTTGCATGGACGATCCCCCATGGAAGCTGGACGATTACAGCCTTCGGCCACTGGCGCCGCCAACCCATAGCGTAACGGAGGACGAAATTGCTAATTCAGACTATACACTTGTTGTGACAGGCGATGTTTTCAGGTGGATGATCAACTATGCCCCACTCGAGACTCTTCAACGTGTATGTTGAATTGCATTCCTTCTGCTTCAGGTCCTTGCTGACTGTTAATAGATGCTCGTGAAGACGCAAGTCTTTGCTCGAATGTCACCGGACGAGAAGAACGAAGTAGTGGAACGTCTGCAAGCGCTCGGCTATACTGTTTTGATGTGTGGCGACGGCGCGAATGATTGCGCTGCACTCAAGGCTGCCGACGTCGGAATCTCGCTGTCTGAAGCAGAAGCATCCGTTGCAGCTCCTCTCACGAGCAATACCCCGGATATCAGTTGCGTAATCGAAGTCATCAAGGAAGGCAGAGCTGCTTTAGTCACCAGTTTCTCGTGTTTCAAGTACATGTGAGTGATGCCTTGAAAGTTGTGAGATACATCTGACCGCACTATAGGGCGTTATATTCCCTCATCCAGTTCACTACCATAACGTTGCTGTACTCGTTCGCGTCGTCGCTTGGAGACTTCCAGGTCAGTGACAACCCCATCGGAAGGAATGGATGATAAACTTGAAACAGTTTCTCTATATTGATTTATTCATCATCATCCCCGTGGCAGTCTCTAGTAAGTTCCCGCGGTGCGAGTTTCTGTCACCATACTGATGATATCCCCCTTTCAGTGGGTCGGACGCTTCCGTTCCCGAAAATCTATCCCAAGCGACCAACCGCTAGTCTTGTATCGAAGAAAGTCCTCGCCAGTTTACTTGGACAGGTCATCATTACAAGTGGAGTGCAGTTTTTCACATTTTTCTGGGCTCGACGTCAAGAATGGTAAGTTTGGATAGGTATGAGCTACGTTACCGAGCCGACTACGAATTTCAGGTATACACCACCCTCAATGGATAACCCCAATCGCGAGGACGAACATCTGAACGCGACCAATTATGAAAACACCGTGTTGTTCTTGGTGTCTTGCTTCCAGTATGTGCTGGTAGCTGCGGTGTTCAGCACTGGCCCTCCGTACCGGAAGTCGATGTGGACTAATGGTGAGTAGATTTGATCTGTAGTGATTTGGCCCATCTCTAAAGCGAAATGGCTGAGCAGGATGGTTGATGGTATCCATCATCGCCTTGTCGGTGTTCAACGTTTTCGTCCTATTCCACCCTCCGAAAGCGTTAGAGCTGCTTCTTGAATTGATGGCGATTCCTTTCTCGGCACGAGCCTCGCTTGCTGCATTTGTACTCGTGAACATCGTCGTGTCACTCGCCTTTGAGGAGTGGGCGACACGGCTGATTGCAAAAGTGATCGGAGCGTTGATGAAGTTGCAACGGGAGAGGAAGCGGTATCTGGAAGGAAAGGCGTACAAGGTGGTCGAGGGTGGGATGAGGTGACTTTGCGGTGTATCTACTCGCTCCGGGGGATTTAAAATGCAATGTTGAGTACGCTGATAATTGATTAGGGGCTGTTGCGATCAATAGATTTGGTCTCTATGCCGACGCTACTAACTGTGGATATATATTCACATTGTTCTCGAGTCTTTCGTTAGTCGCCCCGGAGGCAGCACATTTTCTCTCCTACCTTCAACTTTCCTGTCGAGCTGGCTCGCAATGTATTCTTGCTTCGTCGTCGTTCTCTGTCTCTTCTTCGCTCTCGTCTCTGCTCTCCCTTCAGGGCCTGACCTTGCCCTTCGTCAAGCTGCCTCGCTCACTGTGCCCACAGCCCTCGCTTCGCCCACTTCCATTACAACCACGAGCACCATACAAACGTGAGTCTGTCCACCGTACATCCCAGCACGGCCATCGTTGACACCTCGCAGTGCCAATGGCACCATGATCGAGACCTGTGTCGTGACATTCACCCCGATCGGCCAACAAATCCAAGAGGTCCAAAACTGTACCATGGCCATGGCAAGCTCATCTCAACTGACCACCACGCTCCTCGTCGTACGTATCCTCGACCAACCCATTTCCCGATGCATCCGATGAGTTCGTTTTACACAGGCATCGCCCACCGCGTCCGCTTCTCCAAGTGCTGCAGCAGCCTTTGTCATGCCGGGCACCTCCATCCAAGTGCTTCCCGTTGGTCTTGGGGTGTTTGGAGGGATCACTGCCGTCGCTGTCTTTTTCGTCGCGTTCGTGACTTGGGAGCGTGTGCAGTATCGCAAGGTAGGTCGTGGGCGCCAGGTGAACGTCGCATGCGTGCTCATTCCATCGTATAGACCTTCCGCCAGCAAAGAATGGCCGAGAGTAACTTGTCCAGATACTACAGCAGAGTGACAAAAGGGTAGATCGATCGTCCGGTTGGACAGACTCGGATGGTCATGGGCGTGCAGGGGTTTCACCGACTAGTTGAGACGAGTTTGTTGTACGTTCGTTCTTGGGCGATTAGTTGTACTTTGTGTAGCAAGGGCTTGCACGCGCTGGGAAGTGAGCATCAGTCCAATGTTGTACTTGTGTGTGTGTGCGTGAAGCGGTTGTCCGAGTCATTGATGCCGGTTCTGGAACTGAATTCATGTTCCCTGCCATGTCCGATGCGAGCAGTGACTCTCGTGCAGGTCTGGTTGTGGTCGACAACTTTACCGTCACCTTTCTCGTGGACAACTGCATTGAATGGTGAGAGGATGTCTAACCTATCGGACAGGCATCCATTGGAAGAGTCATTGTATATCACTGCAGGATGACCAAACTCCCCCCCGGCTTCACCCATGAGTTGCGCCAACATCTCTTCGACCAGCAGCCTACAAAAGACGAGCGAACGGGCGTCCCCATTCTTGATTTCGAGAACTTTTGTTGCGGTAAACGATCTCGCCATGTACGCGATGCTGGATCGATGACACCCGGTTCTCTTTCAGGGGCTCACGGGTTCTCTGCCTTGATCGTACGCCGCACACGATCGTTACCCACTGGGCGCATTCTTTCCATCTAATCTAGTCGACAGGAAACACAAGTCGACGGCCAGAACAAACACCTCGTCCTCTTCGATACCGGACCCGACTCCCAGTCCATCGTCCGTAACGTCCTCGCGATGCAAGCACCCGTGGACGACGTAGAGACCGTGATCCTCTCGCATTGGCATAGTGACCACTCGGGTGGGATGCTCTCCCTCCTTGGCATGCGTAGCCCGGGTGCACACGCATGTACCGTGGACCTGCATCCCGATCGTCCCGAAGCCCGGGGCATCGCGGTGCCGCCGACGTTTGAGACCGTTATTTGTCGTTTGCCGGATGACCCGACGTTTGAACAGATCGAGAACGCCGGAGGGACGGTGAGGACCTTCAGGGACGCACATACGGTCGCGGGGGGGACGATCTATGTCAGTGGTGAGATCCCGAGAGTGACGCCGTACGAGGGCGGACTGCCCGGCGGCATGCGGTGGCGGGAGGGTGGGTGGATGTCTGAACCGGTTCGTTTTCGTCTGCCTAGCGAGAGTTCCCATTTGTGCAGAGTTGACGTTGTGACGATGGATAGCATCTCATGGATGAGCGCTATGCTGCCATCGACGTTGCTGGAAAGGGTTTGGTCATATTCAGCGCGTACGTGCATTCCTCGACCCACTCCTATCGACGACTTGGTGAACTCGCAGCCGTTTTGGTGAGCTAGGTGCTCGCACGCGGGTATCGTGAATGTGGTCAAGGACGCCGTGCAAAAGCTGGTCAGGCCTGTCTATATGGTGAGCCGTGGCTCCTTTCTTCCCTTTACTGCGCTGAAATAACAGCCCAGGTGATCGGCGGACTCCATCTCGCAGGTCCCGAGCTCGTCCCTCGTATCCCCAATACGGTCAATTTTTTGGCGAATGAACTACGGCCTGCACCGACTTATGTATTGCCGATGCATTGCTCTGGGTTCCAATCCAAGATCGCTTTGGAACGCGCGCTCGGAGACGGTTGTGTCCCAGGGGGTGTTGGTATGAAGGTAGAAATTCATGGGGATCGTGAGGGAGATTCAGATGCGGGACTACTCCCTGCCGTTGCTTTGGCGAGCGTATGGTAAACACGAGCGCCAAGCAGCAGTACTGGTGCGCACCAAAATGGTGACTGGATGATGATGCAATAATGAATGTAGTTATGTCACATGAAGATGTTATGCCGATACAGTATACTGATTTTTTTCCTTCACAATTCGAACAACCACCGTCTCTATGTTGGCATTCGTACAAACTTTTCTCGGATCGCCTCTTCAGTAAAGTTCTCATCCACACTCCGGAGGAAGCAAAGGAACTTGTACATAGTGTTTGGTTTGGGAAGCGATGTATCGTTGATCATATCGACGACATTCGGGTCTTCGTATCGCGCACCGTTTTTACCGTAATACGCGACGAGGGCCAAGGTCTCCTGACATTCTTCACCCCACTTGGTGTCCTGCTTAAGCACGCGCCAGACATGATGCTGTTGCACGTCATCAGCCAAAACCCGGAGAAAGAGCGTTCACAACCGCTTGGTCGACAGACCCACTTTTTCGACGTAGGAATTCGGCGCACCATCCCAATGTGCTGGTGTTTTTCGTCCGATGAGCTCCCCAACTCGATCCTCCACAAAGTCGTATTGCTTTAGTACCTCGGAAACACGTTGAGGTTTTGCCTTTGATTCCATGTATTTCATCCACCCAGGATGGTTCTCGATGTGGGATCGGATATAGTTGGCGATCGCCTCGTCCTTTTCCTCTTGCGTATCTGCAAGTCGACCAGGTATGGGTGGCGTCAAAACGCGTTGACTCGGACCGGCGTATTGGCCGTGTCGTGATGATCTATGCGGCGATGTGGTGCGTTGAGAGTGGCCGTATGATCCACTCTCCGAGGGGGGTGAAAACCTTCCACCTTGTGCCCTGGCGTAGCTACTCTTCGATAATCGTTCTATTTGATCCTCACGCGTCGTGGGCGAGTACGTAGGTCGACAGTACGTTTCAGCATGCGAGGTCATGGCCTCGCGCTCGGAACCAGAGTTGTAAACAGGTCGCACATCCGGGGTCGAAACAGGGGGTCGTGGCAGGTGACCCTGCGGGACGGGCTAATTCGAGACATTAAATGCGTTCCAAGAGTTTCTCCAAGCCCATCAGTGTTACGGTACTTACAGCTTCCACGAAGACACTTAATGTTCTCTGCTTTGAAACACCAAGGTACGCCGACTGGACCTGAAGCTCGTCGAACTGATCGACACGCATGAAAAATTGCCGGAATCTTCCCCTCATGGTGTACACTTTGGCCGGGCCTGGCCAGAGAGAAATCAGTCATGGTCAAATGGCAAGGATAGAATGTCAACCATCTATGCGGGATGGTCCACTTTGGAGGGCGTCACAGACCTCGGCTGCATCTGCCCAGAAGCCATCATCCGGATCGTCAGCAGCTTTCAATGGGACCCTGATCTCTGCCAGCTGTGGATCGAGTACACCACTTCTCATATCTTCGATGAGTAACGTGACCATTCGCAGCGGCCTAGAAACATCCCGAACAGAGCTCTGGGTAACGACCGTAGCTGAAACGAGTGAGTCAACGTCAGGTTAAAATCGATGGTAATTACAAGCATTTGCGCGCCCGACAGGTATGCCACCCGAACCAACACAAGGTGATGCGGAATAAGTTCTTTGATGATCAGGGGCTTGTCCAGGTCTTTCTACTGGCGGCCCTCCTGGGTTGACATTAAGGGGATATTGAGAAGCGACGGAAATACCGATCGGGGCAGGTGGTGTCGGAGGTGGTCGAACACTTGGCGGACGGAAGGAATCATTAACTGATCCAGGAGCCTTTCTCTTGGATGATTTCCTAGTTCGCTGGGCGTCCAGTGATGAAGCACCTGGTGCCACACTAGTTGTTGCACCATTGGTGTCGCTTGGACCTGCAGTGGCGTAACCAAACGCATGACTTGCAGTGGGTATCATCGCACCCGAAAGCGCAGTGGAACGAGTGGCCACACTTGACGACCTAGTATCAGCTGAATTTCCAGGCGAAGTTGCAGCAAGACTCCCAGAGCCAGAAGCAGGCGAGGATGTAGAGCCACTGAGCTTGAACTTGCCAGTTTGACCAGAATATTGTTCGCCTTTCTTCTTCCTGGGTGCCCGTGGCTTCGAGGGTTTCGGTTTCGGGGGTGGAGGAGCCTGACCGGGGAGAAAATATGGAACTACAGGCTGTGGGGCTACCGTAGCTTGATATGTGCTGACGTTGGCAGTGATAGACGGCGTCCACGAAAAACCAACAGCCTGGCGAATAAGCGGTGCGTTTTCAGGTGTCGGAGTTTCGGTGTCCTCGTTGTGGGCAGCAGGAATGACAAGGTCACCATCGTCTGAAGCAGGTGAGAATGAACGCCTTTGTCGTTTCTGCAAGAAGGCGATACAAAGCAAATGTCTCAGTGACCCGAGAGTAACGGTGCGAGAACGACGGAGCGCAAGGGTAAGACTCACCGTGACAGGAGAAGACTCTCTACTACTGCTCCTGGTGTCGACAAAGCACGCAGGTGACAGCAGTGAATAGACGGATAATTTGGGATGGTTGAAACACTTACGGAGATGCGTGACGCCTTCCTACTTCGAAGCCAGCGTCGTTGTCGCTGTCGGCTTGCATTGCAACTGCATGCAATACGATGCTGTGGTGTGTGCTGGTCCAAGATGGAAGTAGGAGTTGGGCGCTGGACGCTCAACGCTGACCTTCGGAGTTATTTATTGCGGTGAAGTGGGAGAGCTCTGCTGGCAGAACGGCGAGGATACATTGCAACGTCGGTGCTTGGTGTCTCTTGGCTACTTAGTAGTACGTAGCAAACATGCAAACGGAAGCTCGCTAACATTTATGACACACTGATCTACAAGCAGTAAACTACAGTTGGACATTCGTAACACATTGACACCGCCGTGTTCCAGAACGAAAGCCCGCAATCCCCAAGACTCGTCAAATCTCTGCTCTACAACATAACCGTCACTGAGTCGAGTCGTAGACATGCTCAGCATTTTCAATGAAAATCCTGTCCATCTCATGCTGGGACACCGCCAACTCGCGGAATGACTCCAAGATGAGCTTATACCAGTTCTCCGCCAGCGCCGGCGAACCACCGACAAACGCAGGTGAAGATCCAAAAATGATTCTCTCAAACCCAAAGGCTTCCAGGACCGGGACAACTAAGTGACTGTGAGCCAGCCATCCCACTTTGTGGTCATTCTGACTCACTGAAGAGTTTGAGAATGTTTTTCAATTCCCTTTCCTGTTTTTCTCCCAATCCCGCTGGCGACTCGGACGAGACCCATGTCGGGGGGAGCAGTTTCACGTATGCATCTTCGAAGAGAGAAAGCGAGGATACCCGCTGTCGGTAGGTGGCATATGTCGGATGATTCATCAAGGTAACAACTGGCATGATGGAGTCAAGTGGGGGAGGCAGTGCGTTGGCTGCACACGACAAGTCAATACGAGTTCGAGAGTGACGGGTGTCACCCACTCAAAACGATTGGTGTACGCTTTGTGTTGGTGTCTGATTTGATAGCTTTGGTGAGCAGGTTAACTAGACTATCGTAAGCCGATGGGTCGATGGCAACGATACCGCCTTTGATGTCGAGATCAACGACTCGGCCGTGTTGTAGGGCCCAACGGAGATTCTTGACTGGGCTCTCCAACTGGGCTTGGTCCTTGCTATCCTCCTCGGCCCCTGCAACGACGGGGGTTGCGCCATCGTATACCGTTGTGAGCGCAGGGGAAACTGTTGCGGATAGGTATGGAGGAATTTCGGTGGTATCGAGAGCAAAGGGAATCAGCACGGCAAGGACAGGCACATCGACCACGCCGGAGAGTAATCTGTGGACTGATCAGGGGGCGTTTCTACGCAGCAAGGATGAAAGCCCCACGACTGCAAAGAGGCGACGATCGCCTCGGCAGAAGGGCCCCTGGACGACAAGACGACGGCTCGTTTTTGAGCTGGGATGAGATGGGAAGTGTGTGCGCGATACGCGCCGTGTGCATCGAGGGAGATTTGGAGATGGGCGTCGACGATGCCGGCTGGGGTGACGAGGCTGGGGGTGGGTGGAAGGGGGAAGGTGTCGGATGTGCCAGTGTTGGGAGGGCTGAAGGCAGACAAGGGCAGCCGGGGGATTTCTTTGCCCCCCTTGCGGCGCGATCCCGGTGTCATGATGGTAACAGTCCAAGTGCTCTCACGCCTACTACAAAGATATAAGTAATCACTAAATGTCCGAGTCCGTGTCTCATGTACCACCGTTCAGCGGTCGTCGAAGCCATGGTTTTTGTGGACTCGAGCGTCGCATCCAGTCCGACCATCTCTGTGCCTGTGTTCTTGACTTCGAGCTACCGGTTAGCTTGATCACGTCCGAACCCGTCGTTCTCTCAACTTACCACTTGGTCTCGTGCGTCGATCTCTGCAGCAAAAAAGTCGTCAAAGGCCTGTAGTGCATGTTCACGTTCCTCTCTCCGACCTTGTTCCCATCCTTCGTCAAGTCCCTCCTGTCTCCCGATCTTCCGCCCTTTCTTGAGCCCGATCTCCTGACCCTTGGCAAGGCCGTGTTCCCGCCCCTCCTCGAACCCTTCGTGACGACCGCTCTCATAGCCTTCTGCGTGTCCAGTGTCGAAGCCTTCAATTTGACCCGTCTTGAACCACTTGTCCATCCCGTATCTTAGCCCTTCCTCTCTCCCAACCTGCCTCGACTGAACGTTCCCGAGCTCCATCTGGAACTTTCGTGCCGTGTCGCGTGCGCGTGCAGCACATTCGTCCGCTTCGTTTCTCTGCTTCTCGAGCAGCGCAACGTCAGCCTGCAGTCGCTTTACGTCCCGCTCGAGGCTCTCGATCTGTAGCTGATACCGTTTGATCTCCTCTTTGGCGCGCGCTGCTTCGAGCTCCACGACGTATTTGCTAGACTCGGCCTTGGAGACACGAGCGGTTAATTCATGTACCCTTGACTCTGCGTGTTCAGCCCTCGACACTGCCTGATTCGCTCGACGTGTCTCCCGATCCAGTCTGTCACCCGCTGATCGGAGGAGCGACTTGAGTTTGTGAGCCTGCTTCTCTTCCTCGGCGAGTACGAGACCCAGGATGGACGAAGTCCGTGGCTCTCGACTGCGCGTGGTCGAAGAAGAGTGGCGTTGGCTCCGAGGGCGACTGCCCTGTGGGCTGTCAATGGCATTGATCACTGCGGAGTCCTTGAGGTATCCGGTTAGTGGTGAAGGGGCGGACGTGGCCTCCCGTATCTGCGCGATGATGTCAGTCTGGTCGCGCAAGTCACTCCTAGCTGGCTCAGGGTACTGGTCATCACTGGAGAAGTCGGAGGCAAGGTGTTCATGGAATCGGGAGGCGCTCATAGGCAGAAGTGGTGAACACGATGCTGTACGGTATACTGTGGGTTGAAGGAGAATGAAATAGTGGGGAGCTGCGCCTCCGCTGTTTTTACTCGCCGGCGCCAGTGCAAGGCACTGCTACGAGGTTCGCTTTCGTGGACTGCGACTGCGACTGCGACTCGTGTGGGGCGCGTGTTTGGTGATCTCGCATGCAGGTCGAGCCTTGAATCATATTACCTGTCAATCAATCCTCAACGTCGTGCTCTCTTACATCTTCTGAGGTCTTCCCTGCTCATCCAGAAATGGGAATACATTCCCATCTCTTGCTGCAGTGCTTTGCACTTAAAAGCAGGCTTGACTCCATTCATCCATCTCTCTCCCGCAGTCATGTCGATGAAAGCCGTATGTCTACTCCATCCTCTCCTTATCCCTAAACTAGACACCCTCCCTAGGTCGTCAAGTGTGGGTGGCCTCTACGTACCCCCGCTCGTATGACTGACTTCCGTGCATAGCCGTCATCTCCGGTGACACCCTCGTCTTGCGTGGTCCCCCCGGTCCGCCAGGACAACCTCCAAAAGAAAGGTAATGGATGTTCCCGTACATCCGACGTGTCGTACCCAGCATGACACGTTACATGTGTCAGAATCCTCCATCTCGCAGACGTGACTGCTCCAAGAATGGGTAACACTACGAGGGAAGACGAGGCAAGCAGTCGTTATGCATTGACGCCTTTCTTGTGCTGAGTCCTTCCACGCTAGCCATGGGCATTCGAGTCTCGTGACTTCTTACGCGCCATGGCGGTCGGCAAGCCCATCTCTTTTACCCCGACACACAGCTTGCCTCCTAGTGACGATATCACGCGCGATCTCGGGACTGCTGAAATCGGTGGCCTCGACGTCACTTCGGAGCTACTGAAGAACGGTTGGGCCAAAGTCAAGGATCTAAAGCGCGAGCCTACCGATGATGACACACGGAAGCGTGACCTCGAGGCCGAGGCCAAGGCAGCGAGTTTGGGTGTCTGGAATCCACATGGTCCTCAGGTGTGCCCCAGATGTCCGGGCCGCCTTGTTTTCACTAACAATACTCGGCACGTGCCCAGTCCCGTGTAGTGCATCACTCCATGCCCCAAGACTCTCAGGCATTCGTTTCAGAGTGGAAGGGCAAGTCAATCGATGGCATGTTTTCGCGACACGGTACTTTGATCATGGACTAATCGTCACCAACGTAGCCCTGGTAGAGCAAGTTCGGGATGGGTCAACTCTTCGTGTGCGGCTCTTCTTGCCCGATGGAGAACACCAATTGATAAATATTGCACTTGCTGGTGTCCGTTGTGCGAGAACATCGTCGAAGCCCGACGAATCACCAGAACCGTGGGCAGAAGAGGTTCGTTCTCCCGCGCATATGCTGAGCACAAGAGCTAATTCCCTTCAGGCCAAGTTTTTCACTGAATCGCGATTGCTTCAACGTGCTGTTCGTGTTATGATCTTGTCACTGCCGAGTTCCCCAGCCACCCCTTTTCAAACGGGTACAAGCGCACCACCTCCACCTGCCTCAATCTTTATTGGTTCAGGCGAGTTGCTCTTTCACTTGATGCTCCATCGGAGCTCTGAATGAACATCGCGTAGTCTTCCACCCCGCAGGAAATGTCGTGGAGCACTTGGTTGCCGCTGGTCTAGCCCGCGTGGTCGACTGGCACGCAGGCATGCTCGCGAGTGGGGGTGGAATGGAACGCCTTCGGGCTGCCGAAAAAGTTGCCAAGGAGAAACGTGCATGTCTCTATGCCAGTGCCTTGACCCCGTCTGTCACCCCTTCGACAAAGGCTAATGACAGTCCTAACGGGAATTCGCGGTCGTTCGAAGGTGTTGTCATTCGTGTATGGAGCGGCGACCAAATATCAGTGGCTGAGAAAGAGAGTGGAAAAGAACGACGGTTGTATTTGGGTTCTACCAGGGGACCAAAGTAAGAACCGATCATTCCCGCGGACCAAGTACGTTTGACCAAGAGGTTTCAGACTTTCAGATCCTAAACAAGCATTCTATGCTCAAGAGGCCCGAGAATTCCTGCGGAAGAGGTTGATTGGCAAAAATGTCAGAGTAACCATTGACTTTGTCCGTCCTCGTGAAGGCGAATTCGAAGAGCGAGAATGCGCCACCGTCCGATATGGTGGACAGAACTCGTATGGCAATCGTTAAGGCGAGAGGGTTGTGCTCACTCTTGGTCGTATGATTTACTACTCAGGAATATTGCTGAGCAACTGATCGAGAAGGGCTTCGCGAGCGTTGTTCGCCATCGCAGGGATGATGAAGACAGATCGCCAGAGTATGACAAACTCATGGCAGCTGAACAAGCGTACGTTGACAACACTGTCCCGCTAGACTCTGCGAACTCGTTTTGCAGTGCATTAACAGAAAACCGTGGAATTCACTCTGGCAAAGAGCAACCGCCACCTAAACAACCCCTTAATCTGTCTGAGGTAGGTTGCTCCATGACCAAGCACTTTGTAGCCTCGTTCGAACTTGTAGTCTAGACTGCAGCGCGTGCAAACTCATTCTTGAGTAGCTTCAAGCGGCAGGGTAAGATACCTGCAATTATTGACTATGTTGCCTCTGGATCACGATTCAAGTACAAATTATTGTTGTTGCCTCTACTTATCGCTGATGTGCCTGTTCCTCTAGGTTATTCCTCCCCAAGGATAACCAAACCCTGACCCTGGTGCTCAGCGGTACTTTTTTCACCGTCCTTCAATCCATAGCCTCACCTGTTGTAAGGTATCAGGGCGCCGCGTACAGCTCGCAATGCATCAGAAAAGAGTGAGCCATTTGGTTCTGAAGCTGCGGAGTTTGCAACAAGGCGATACATGCAACGTGACGTCGAGTTTGAAGTCGAATCGACCGACAAGTCTGGTGGTTTTATTGGGGCTTTGTGGTTGAAAAATGAAAATGCTGCTATCTCGCTTGCTCGTGAAGGGTATGCGTTTGTGCACGCGTTCTCTGCGGATGGTCTATCATGGGCGAAGCAGATATACGATGCAGAAGTCTGTACCATTATCTCTCTTTACCGACTGATGCTGATGCATGTATGCTAGGCCGAAGCCAAGCAAGCACGACGCAACGTGAGTTCAAGCCAGCGTATAGAGACCTGTGTTAATTAAGGCTCCTGTAGGTGTGGAAAGATTACGACGAGGAGGCAGAGCAAGCTGCGCAGGCACCTGTGGAGGACGTATCTGCACCATTGAAGCCAGAGTACATCGATGTCATCATTAGTGACGTACGAACAAAGAGCGGCCTCAGCTTCTCTGTTCAGGTATTAAATACGGAAGGTCAGTCCACTATTGCATTCTGCTAGCTGGTCTGCTCAGTGGCAATCCGACCTACAGGCATAGCCTCCCTGGAGCAGTTGATGCGCGATTTTTCTTTGCACCACAAATCTGCGGCGGTACCTGCAAGCTTCACGCCGACAAATGGTGATCTAGTCTCTGCGAAATTCTCTGATGGATCATGGTATCGTGCCAGGATTCGCCGAGCATCACCTATCAAAAAGGAGGCCGAGGTCACCTTCATCGACTACGGTAATCAAGACACCATTAAATTCTCCAATTTGAGACCTCTTGATCCAAAATTCCGCTCACTCCCCGGTCAGGCGCAGGATGCACGCCTCAGGTTTGCTCCTTTCTTCTCCTATGACACGAGTGTTGATCGGTTGCGTAGTTTCGTGAAATTGGTGAATCCCGACAGCGAATATTACCTCGAGGCGATCGATCGCTTCCGCTCGCTTTGTGAAGGACGTAAACTCATTGCTAACATCGACCAAAAGGAGGGAAACACCTTGCACCTTCGACTCATCGATCCCGCGGACCCAGCCTCTGCGCAGAATCCGCTTGCTTGCATCAACGCAGGTCTCCTCCGTGAAGGTCTCGCTTCCATTGACCGAAAGAACTGCAAGTACCTTGGAGCCTATCCACACGTGGTCAAGCACATGCAAGAGTGTGTCGCAGCTGGCAAACGAGAACGTTTGGGGATGTTTGAGTTTGGGGACATCGAGGAGGATGAGTAGGCGATGACGGCGTTGAGATGCGTTTTTAAAGTGCATCTAGGGATTTTGATCTAATCCGCAACATCATCACTCAGTCTTGTTCGTGTGTTACCAAACAACAGCTGTGATTTGTGGTCACAGCTCTTCACTGTTCGCGGTCTGAGTTGTCCACTTCAATTGAAAGCGTGTGGGACGAGGTCACTTTCTGCCTCAACCCCATTGCGAAGGTGGTCAGTGTGCCCGGTGCATCTGCAACAGAGACCTGATACAGTGGTCTGCCGGAGTACAGGATTCCAACTTATTGCAATGCGCTTCTCATCGATCCAGTCGTTCGGTTTGAACCAATCGCTACACGTCCCCTTTCCCGCCTCTACCTAAGATCAGGAATCAAGTTTTTCACATACACAGTGAAGCACCATTACAGAAGGCTGTACTCCGCCGACTTCTTGAAGCAATGGATTCAGCCTTGTCCCAAAGCAAATCTGTTCCTTCAAATCTAGCCACTGGCAGGCGGCATCGAGTCTCGATTTCAGGTTCAGGGAGCTACCAAAGCCACCTTTCCAGCCTTGGGTACCTCCACCGCGTTCGCACCACCTCTGAGCAGATGTCGTTGGGTTCCACAGACTCGTCAAAGGACTACTTGCATATACTAGAGGGCGGTCTCGCCGAGCAAAGGGCCCGCGTGAGCCGACTCTGTTTGCTGAAACAGTTCATCACAGATCCCACGACCTTTCTATCAGACGACCTCCGGAGGATACGCAATGGGCATGTCGGGCGGCCACGCGCACTCCTCGCGCTGTATTGCTGCCTTTGCGTACTTTTCTTGACCATCAAGATCCACACCATTTCTCGGAAAGCGCTTCAGGTTGTCCGACCTCAGCATGACCAGCCCTGGAGGCCTGTTGCTGACGCTGGTATCTTGCATAGTGGCACACCATTGCCACCATTGATAAACCTCACATTATCTCAACGCCTATCTGTTGCCTTTAGAGAACTTTCCCCCCAAGCGCATTTAGAGACATTTGTCGTGCAAGCCCATCCAGGTCATGAATCAGATCTCACCGCCTGTCTTTGGATCGAGGACGCTCGGATCGAGGAAGCTCTCGTATCCGCCACACTATGGCCAGGTCCGGTATCTCTAGTCGTCGTCACCACGAATGTACCCAACTCGACTGGATATAAAAACTTGCTCGAACGTCTCACAGCAAAGCACGCGTCCGCCAACACTTCCGTACACGTTCTGCGCGTGCCTTCGGTCGCGGGTGGATCCTCGAATGTGTACCTAAACATGGCCAGGTTCTTTGCGCGTACGTCTCAGGTGGTCTTATTCCCTGACGGCATTCCCAAGTCTGCACTTTTGGGTCACGTGCGTTGGCTAGACAAACTACCCGTCGACACGTCCCATCCGGTCCTTTTGAGCAATACGACGCACAGGGCGTTTTCGCCGAGGCTGCCTGCACCGGTCATTCTCCCGAGGGATCACCCGGTTTGGTGTACGGAACGATTTTACATGTTTGGATCACGCATTCTGGACTGGGAAGACTGCCTTTGGAGATTGTGGCTCGAAAGCGCTGGAGAAGCATCGTCGATTGCTGTGCCTCACTTCTTGGATGGGTTGAAGAACACGACCGCAGTCTCAGTGTCGCCTTATGCGGTGCGTTTGTCGCACGCGTTTACTGAGCGTTGTTGAATGTTTGCTGTCTGTAGCTGAAGATTCGTCTCCGCTGGTCCACTAAATACAGGTCGGAGGCATGTGCGTTCACCCTCAAGAGATCACAAGCACTCGAATCAATGTCAAAGACCGAAAAAAGGCACATGCAATGGAGGAAGAAATTTTGTCGCGAGGTAAAGTTGACCGTGTCATTATTCCGGAGATCCGAATTCTCTTCATCCCGCCAGACTGTCGGACTTGGTGCACTGGACATTCCCTGAGTTTCCACCCACGCAACGCCTCGCTGAGTCCCATCGGTTCATTTTGTTCGTTTTGTTTCCCGGTGGATTTTTCAGGGTTTTTGTACACAAGGGGTTCGCCAGTCAGGAATTGGCAATTTTTTGAGCTTCTACTTCCTCGTCATCCACATCCATAGCAGCTTCGTTATTCTCCTCTCCCTCGTCTTGATAGGTCTCCCAAATCAAGTCTAGTTCTGGCCCCTGGATCACCCTCTCGAGGAGAGCTCTGGCTAGATCTGCACGTGCATCGTTAGCGAGTTCACTCGATGTGCAACCAGGCACAGACCTGCGACTCCTATCAGTCGTTGTCTATCCTTTTCATCCAGCCAATGAGGGGGGTTTGCGTAACTGAGACGACCGAATGTCAGGATGAAGCCATGAATCAGCCCTTGGTATGTTTTTGGTGGTGCGCGCAACAGACGCTCGCGCAGATCGAGCGTCGCATCTTCGCCAATGACCAGATGATGAAGCAGCAGCGTCGTGTGATTGATGATGTGTGTCGTTCTGCTCTCCTAGATTCAGCCAACAAGTTCTCTCGTTCAGAGACAGCTCAAACACCTCGTAGCAGCCTGAGGATCATCGAAGATCATCCCATGTTCATCCCAAATCGGTGCGACCAGATGACAGAGGTAGAGGACTATCGACGGGATCAGCTCTTGGCATTCGACCAGCAGCGTATATGCGTCAGGGTGTGCGTTGGAGAGCATGCCAAAGAACATGATGATGCGACTCTTCAGTTCATCCGCCTGTGATACGACTGCAATGAAAAAAAGCGGTAAAGAAAAACCTTGAACGGGCGCACCTCGGGTCCTTGACGATCGGAATTGGTCAGTAGAGAACATGCGAGACTGATTTGCGGGTGATGAACAAGGTCTACGAGTTCACCATTGCTTCGGGAACGCTCGCTTGCGGGAGGTGACAGCAATGAACGAAATAGGTTCCGTCCTGAAATCATGTTCAATGACATGTTGACTGGGAGGCTGTTAAAATTGCATGAATCATACTTGTCGACAGCCATAGGAGTACCCGCATGCTCTCGATAAGGAACCACAGCGGACGATGGGGATGGAGCAATGTCGTGAGCAAGAGTGGCATGCTCGGACACGCACTCAAGCTGAATTCGCGGTCAGCGGTTAGCGTACGGACTTTTTGTAGAAAGCTTGCCTGTCTTCGAGGTCATCGGGAATCGACCAAACGAGCGCCTCATAAAGAGATAACGTTTCCTTTCCAAGCGAGCAAAGCTCTGGAGGCTCGTTTCCAGTCGCAGCATCAAGTTTCTGGAGCTGGTCTTGGATGATATTATGCAGTACCCCCAACAATTGTGGTGTCTCATCGTGGTCTGGAACACGCTGCGATAACAGAAGCGCATGGATCGACGGCAACATATATGCAAGGTTGGTAAGTAGGTTCAGAACGGCAGTCAGAGGTGAGATCTGCAGCGACTGAGCGACGGTCAAACATGCCAGAAGAGAGGAGCAAACCAAATCGTTCTTTGCTAGTAACTCGGTAATCTCACATAGCGCACAACAGATAATTCGGGCTAAATGGTCAAAATCCCCATCGGGATGAGCGGGAATGCCTCCGAGGGTATCAAATATTCGCATTAGCACGGCACCATAGGACCGTACTTGACCTGTGTCTGCCGGAAACGCACACACGAGTAGCTGCAAGGTCGGGAGCATTGATCCCTGTAGTGTATGCGTCAACATGATGTCATGAAGCTATTAGACGTTAGCCTTGAAAAGTAATCAAAGGGCGGAAAACACAGACGACGAGGTTCCAACCCGGAAGGGACAGGACGGCAGTATTTTCCTGGGAAGAGAGAGTCATGATTGGAGTCCCTTCATCCACCATATGGACATCATCGATGCCAACATCGGCAGGAGGAATAAAATCCTCTATGGGACCTCCGTCATCCATTTGAGTACCAAAAACATCAGGTTGGGGAAATCGACTGCTCGACCCCAGAGGCACTGGACTAGCGCTTGGAACGACAGGGGATGCGAGCTGGGAAATTGATATAGTTATGTTCACCCATCACAGGCGTCTATATAGAACTCACGGATGCACTGAATGTGGTGGTCTCATTTCCTTTGCGCGCTACCATGAATTGTGAACGCGGAAGGCCGGTCTGAAATCCCGACGGGAGATCTCTCATCTCTAGTGAAGTGGTTTTCGTTGTCTTTTCGAAGTCTGATATGACACCAAAGCGAGGGTGACGAGGTGTTTCTGGCGCTGGCCGAGAAGGGCCAGCAGAACTCCATTGGCCCAATCTCTGCCTCTGAGACGGTAAGAGTTGTGCTGTTTGTGAAACGTTGTTCTTAGGTGAAAGAGGTACAGAGTATTTCCGGAACGAAGTCTCTATCTCGTGGCGCTGGAGAACGTTTGATCAATCCTCCGAGGGCATATACGTTCCTTACTTTGAAAGTTAATTCTGTTTTCAAACGCTCCTTGTCTGCTTCGTGTTGCTTCTGCAATAGAACGTGCTTCGCATCAGCTTCATCCTTTGCGGACTTGAGCTTTGCGAGCTGCGCCAAGTGCTCCTGGGCTGTCTGCACGAAGAACGTTTCATTATGGGGTACCCCCGCATAAAACAACGTGCTGTGTACCTTTTCCAGTCGTTTTCTGAGGATAGTCACCTCTCCCTCCTTGGAAAACTTCGCCTCCAGAGCAGACTCCATATTGGCGTGAATCGCTTCATTCTCTTTTCGAAGCTGCAAGAAACGGTATTTAGTCCGCGCACAACCCAGACACGAATACCACACCTCTTCTATTTGCTGAAGCAACTGTTCAACATGATTGCCGGAGACCGTCGTAGACGGAACCCTATTGACTCGTTGGGGAGGACCTGACTGCGTCCGAGATGCTACTTCTTGCGATGACACAGGTGACTGGGCGAACCGTGTGCCACGCACAGCAGAGGGCGGGCGAGAACGAACTTGAGTTCCTCTCACCGGACCTCCCACGGAGGTACCGCGCATCAGTGGCGCAGAACCTCGGGATAAAGGGGCAGTCGCAGTGCGTCTGGCCCCAGACCCTGCCTGCGCAACGACGTTCGGTCCTGGGACAATTCCCGACCGACTAGCCTGCGGTCCTGACGGACGCCTTTGCTTATCCTGGACGCCATAGGTGCCATCTTGCCGAATGGAGACGTCTGGAAGGTCGTCCATGTCCTCCAAAGTGTCCGCGCGGTGAAGCGTTTGGCCAATCGACTGAGGCAGCCATGAACCCGTCGTCTTTTGACGCTTGGGTGGGGGCCCAACACTTTGTCGAGTTTGGGTGATGGTAGTACGTTTGAATTTGGATTCCTCCTCATCGAGAACAGCGAGTGTCTTGTCATCAAGCACCAAGTCGTCCGAGAAGTAGTTGTCGTCAGAATCGTGCATGAAAATACGACTATGACGTTTGCGAGGTTGGAGAGACAACTTGAAAGTCTGGGTATGTATACGGAGAATGGAGGTTCTGCACTCGGATTCTTCAAGTATGTCCGAGGGTAGTAGAGCGGTTTAGACAAGTTGGCAAGCTCGGGGTACGTGTCCGAGTCGTTGTCACGACTTGGAGAATTGACGAGTCTAGGGCCGAAGATCTTTGATACTCGAGAACGCAATAACCAACAGCGAAAGTTCAAAAAATATCTCAAAGACATGCGTCATGATGTATGATAGACTCAGGATTCAAGCTGGTTCAGTTAGTCTTACTAGCTATATTGGAGCTTGATCATATTTCACACATCAATGTTTCAAACGTGCGCCGAACTATTAAACGGTCCTGTGGCAGACCGGAACACTAGCCGTTCATCGTGAAGAAGCCTGGAAGCGGCCAGACAAGTCATCAAAAAGTAATGTGCCACTGCCTTCATCAACCAACACCGATCATGCGCAAGCAGTACGTACCATGTGGGAACCGTCAAGTCCAGTGGTAGGTGCCGAATTGGAAAACAACGCACTGCTACCTGCAGAGACCCGCTTAACTCACTGGTGCTTGCTCGGAACTTGGCGCTGGTGGAAGGGGAATCGAAGCAAGTTAATGGAAGGAATGATGAAACAAAATTTGATGTCTAGTGGTTCAGGGAAAACATGCAAGTCACGTAGAGCGTTACGATCACGGGTTGCATTGCACCTGTGACTAAAGATTGCTGTACGAATGGTTTGAGGTCGTCAAAGTACATAAAGTCGTCATCGTGGATACTGAACCTGGAGTCAGTGGACGTCAGAACGAGGTTCGCCCAAGACATCACAACCATGTCGTGGTGACTGGCGTGAGTCTGGACCGGGAGTGCGAAGCCGGGAAGTGGGTGCGGAAGTCCGCCATGATCGCTACCAAGCGAAAAGGCTACTAGTGTGAGCGCCGATTTATCGGACTGTGCCAGTGTGCCAAGTCATCGCTTGTTAGCCAACATAGCGAATTTTGATCGCACTAGTCCGGCTTCGGTTTTCCAACGCTGTTGTGTAAGTTGTCATCAGAATGCTAGAGTGCCGGATACCATAGGGTAACTACCTTTCAATTCTTCGGCCTCTTGGCTCTGCTCATAGTTCAAAACTATGCGTTTCAGGTGTTGCTGTTCTACTTTGTCCTGAAGTTGTGCCGAACGAGTATGCACCGCAAGCGCAGATTCTGAAGGGACGGGGAGATATCGCATCTATCAAACTGATCAGTCCAGATCCTGTTCTGATAGCCGACTGATAGACCTGTTGCTTGTTTCCCCTCTTTGTGATCAATGCGAAGTTCATCACCGACTCGCCATTAGTTGCATTGCCTTCCCCATCAGCATCTCCCTCGTTATCATCCGCACGTTTCTTTCTGGAACCAGGTGCCAGTACAGCAGAGTCCCACCAGGCAGCCTTCTTGTCAATCTTTCTCGACTCAGCAGACGAATCCGTGATGATTTTGGCGAATTCTTTTGCAAACTCTGCATCAGCTTCTTCTGAAGGACCAAGGTACTCCTGGGCGGAAAGCACCACGACGGTGTCTGGCGAGGGAGCGCGGTCTTCAGCCTGCGGAAAGGCATCTATACATCTGTCTTTGTGGAATGTCGTAACACAAAGCTCACCGCAGATTCTTGGCCAGCTGTATCGTCATCTTCTTCGTCATCTTGCTGAGGCCGATCCCCGTCGTCTTCACTATCATCACCACTATCACCCTCAGTTGCCACTTTGATACATGCTCAGCCAAGAACGAAAAGATCGCAAGAACTACTCACATCCAGCATTTTGCATGACGGTATTGAACATTTCATCGACTGCTGCGGCAGCTTCCTCGATACACTTGGGCATCGCTAATTTCGGTCGAATGGCCTGCACGGCGGTGAAGTCATGGCAATAGAAGTTACAGATTTGCCTTACCTCAAGAGAGTCCGACAACATGAAATCCACGTCCATGGGCAGCTCTTCTTTACATAAGACATAGTACTGACGCTAGTGTCAGTGTTTTTTGCGAGTTAAACAGCGGAAATCGCTCACCTGGAAGAATAGCAGGAAGTTGTCAAGCTTTCTTTTCTGACTGCCCCTGTCAAAACACATCCCAACCGTGTCTAACATCACGCAGACCAAGCGAATTCTGAAAAAGTCATCTGGCATATCAAGTACGCAGAGCTGACGCGGCAACGGCTGACCATCAGCTGGGAAGAAAGGTGAGGGCGGAAGATGCAGTATGAATGCGAGGGAGACTGACGATGTCCGAATGTTACAAGAGACCATAACGTGTCGAACACCAGGCTAGATCCCACCAGACGGTAGATGTACAATTCTCCGAGGTACTTCATTGTCGCTATTCGTTGCTGGTTCAAGTTGTATATGTTCTGCTCCAGCCCCCGACGTATGTCTTCTAGTACTTGATCTACAACGGATATGGCGAAAGCAGGATGGTAGCGCTGGAGGTCGTACGTCAACATCGCGAGCAAACTAATGTTGCTGTATCTGATCTTCCACGGCTTTGTGAAAACCTTGTGCAAAGAGCGCTGTACAAGAGGATCGTCCCAATCCAATTTGCGAACCAGCTTGAGCACCTTATCGATGGTTTTCTTGGAAAGTACATCGAATATAAGGTGACGGATGAAAAGCTCCATCGGAGTTCGTTCCTTCTCAACACGTGGGGCACGTTCTGGGGGATTGCACTGGATAGATGTTCAGTGTCCACTCTTAGGCTGGCTTGTAAAGTCCAAACCTGATAGTAGGCATTCTCAAGCAGGAGGATTTGCCTCTGATCAAAGTGTTGCATACTTTGTTTGCGCTTCATGAGCTCAAGCTAGAGAACAGTGAGCTGCCAATAGAGTGATACCAAATGCGATTAAACCCGCACCATGGTACCAAACCTCTCTCTGGTATCCTCACTTCGTAGAAGAAACCGTCCACATCCTTCAAGTAAGAGGGCCATGTTTTCTACGTTCGTGCCCGCGAAGTCATCGAGACAGACTTTGAACATGTGCAATATCAAGTGGGATGGCACGATGCGGAACTTCGTCAAGTTCGACAGAAAGACAGTATTCTGTTCAGGTGGGGGGTTAAATGACATACCATCATCAAACGGAACGACATACTTTGATTCGTGTTTCGGCTAGCTCTTTGACGACATTTCTCTTCCTCTGTAAATACCGGAACTCCTCATCTAGCTGATACACTAGTCAGTTTTTGTCCAACGTATGGATTGCAGCGACCTGGATGGGATCACTCACATAAGCGACTAGTTCCGATCCTATGTCCGGCATGTATTTGCTAAGGGTGGCAACCAGCCTGGAATAGTGAGGCAGGAGGTCGGATCTGCCCTTCGGAACGGCTGTCAAGAACTAGTCTACACTTATTAAACTGCCCAAGGAAAGATCGATGAGATGGAATCCCACTTTGATGAGCCTTTTTCTGGCAGCTTTGGAATTGAGAAACGCAAAGTCCACGGCAGCCTGATCAATCATTACCCGGTTGGTGGCATCTGGGAGGCGAGCTAAGAGGGCGGTAAGAAGCTGTGAGGGACCTTGCGGTGCGAGTTGAGGAGACAACGAGGGAGTCGAAGGTTTGGGAGAGCCTGGTGTGGGCGTGACTGCGCTGGAAGTTTTGGTGCATTAAAATGAGATATTCTGAGTAGAAATCCATAAAAGCCTGGCTCGGCTTACCTATCTTCGTCGTCGTTTGGGGCGTCTGGCCCGTCCCCGGGATGAAAATTCCCATTAGTATGTATATCCCCATTGGCTTTGAGTCCCTCGAGCTCTTGCTCTAGTTTCTTCGCTTCCACTTTGGCCCTTTCCTTCTCAACTTTCTCTCTCTCTTCATCGGCTGCTTTGTTGGCCCCTTCGTCTGGTTCGATACCAAGAACACTCTTGGGAACAAAATCCTTCAGGTCCTGAATGTCCTCAAAAAACTTTCGTTCTTCCTCGTCTTCCCACTTGCCGCCAGACGCAAGCAAGACATCTTCCGATTCGTCCGCAAGTACTCCGCCAGAATTTGACCCTATCTGAATCGAGTCCGATTTCTGAGAGGCAGTCGGCAGCGCAGGCATAGGAAGATAGAGCAGCTCAGAGAGGCTGCAGCTGTGTTGTTAATGGAAAACATAGCTCAAGGAATTGTGCATACGTTTGGCAGCTTGCAAGGAGCTTTTCGTATCCCTTGGTCATTTTCTCGTATGCTTGTTGCCGGTCCTCGAATATTTCACCGGAACGAATGTATGCTTCATGATTGCGACGGTCCTGATCTTGGAGGCGCTATAAATAACCCAAGTTAGAGCACAGTAATGTGGGAGCCAAGTGGGTCCGCGTACTTTGTGTTCCATAACCAGTTTCTTGGCCACATTGTCGAAATAGCCTTCACACATGCGCCTAAAGCGATCACGTATGTCCTGCCCTACGAGCTCTTCATCTTCATTAGAAAGGGGAGGAAAGCTTCCTTGAGTTTCACTTGTCGTGATGGATGACAGAGTGCCAGGTTCCGAGTCGCTAGGTATTTGCTTGGTTTGTGCAGGCGTCAATCCTAGGTATGGACGAGCATATGACTTGAGGAAGGTTGAAAGCAGAGGGAGAGAAGATAGAGTAGGATCGTTCGATAACTATGTTGAATATCAGTCTAGACCCGTGCGAGGCAGTAGGATATATTCTACCAATTCTTTGATGGCCTTCATTATCCACTCGCCGCCACTCCTGGTCGGAGAATCCCTAATGATGCCCACAAGAGCAAGCTCGGAGCATACTCGAAGGACCGGTCGTTGGCGGGTGATTCTCGCGGCGTCCTCCTTCTCACGTTGATCAAGAGGAAGGGCGGAGAGGGCTGTCCTTGAAGGGGCGGCGATTGCGGAGGCCAACATGTCCACAAAAGTAGGGGAGAACAAAGTTGGGAATCTTCTATGGAGGGTACATATGACCTGGGAATATGTGAGTGCAATTTCAAACACCCGGAGTCTGGGATCCCTCACCTCCACCGCGGCCCAGACGTCTTTCTCTGACTTGCATCGCGCGATACCATCGAGGGCGGCGGCAGCTATTTCGTCGATGTATTTCTCGAGCGAAAGCGAGTCGATGTCCTTGATGATCTGGTCGCGGTTATCTGAACCGATTGACTGGCGCATACGCTTGATGAGCGCAGTGTGACGCTTGAGAGACGAGTCAAGTCTCGAGGGCTCTACAGGCGCAGTGAGTGATATTAGTTGGATTGTAGAGCCGTGACGGACCTGGGGTGTCGAGGGAGAGGTTGGACGCTTTGAGCTTTACACGCCGTGCGTTGCGAGCTTTCTCCTCCTCTACCTTGGGTAACGACGACGGTTCCATCTTTGTCCAAAAAAACCGATGATGGTGTGCAACACAGGCTCGCTGTTGGGTGTGAGTTGGTCGGCGATTCGGCGGTGGCTGCGTCAAGGTTATTATACCTATACAAATTGCCTTTTCAGGACAACTTACACTTGCCTCCGATAACTCTGAAGTAGGGGCCTTGCTTTTCGCTGTCCACCCGAAGCTGAAGGGACTTTACTTCCTCCAGGTCGCTCTCTCCAATCTCAGACTTGTCCCCCAGGATCCTGATACGGCACAGTCAGCCACTTCGCGCTCTGACAACACGCACCGTTGTCATTCGTGTCGGAGTCGATGTTTATTTCATCTCCGAATGTTTTGCTCCCTGCAGTCTGCAGACGAAGGTTTACAGTTGCGCGGATCGTCCGCGGATCAAGTGAAACGGAGCTTATTTCAGGTTTATCCACTTACGCGAGGAGGGGCAGCTGCAATACATTCTTGTAGCTCGACGTTACTGAATTAAAGTAGACGACATCGAGCCAGAAAAACAGATCGAGACACGCGCGAGAGAATGGGCGAAACAGAGCGCAACGTCAAGTACATGGTGTCACTTAGCCTTTAAAATATAAGGTAATAAAGTACGTATACAACGGGGCGAGGCGATCAGATGAAGCAGCGCGGAATCGGGGTAAAAGGACGAGATGACGGTATAATCAGAATCAAATAGAGCTTCCGCAAACAATGTGCAAGAGACGTTCTGGTCTAAGAGTGGCGGCTGTTACTGCGCGTCGCTGTCATTAGCGGGATAGTTGAGTTTGCGTTGTCGTTCGTCACCCTGTGGTGCCGCAGATGAACGACTGGTGCGTTGATGAGAAGTCGTACTATTCAAGAACGTCTTGGGGTACCCCGTCCCACCATTAATTCCTGGCACGAATAGCGCCCCGCGATTGTAGGAGCTCCGTTCTTTTCGACGCATGTGTGTGGGTTTGGGGAACTCCTCTGGGAGTCCTTGTTTCGGACCGGGATCGGAGAAGAATATCTTTGGACGCCACTCCTCACGCTCGTCCATGATGCACGAATTCTTGAACTTTTCGACAAGTGCTTCTTTTCCCCTGTCAGCGTCATGTTCGTTTTAGCGACGTCAGATGATCTAATACACAAAACCTACTGATAGTTTGCATAACTCATTTGTAACACTTTCTCACTGGAGTACATGTTCCTGTGGCATGAAATCATAACCAGTTCAGACGTCAGGATGGCTTGTGGCTTACCACTTTTCACCCAACGTCGTCTTCGCGAATCGTAAAAGATCCTCTACACCAATAAAGTTGACGAATGCATACCCGACATTGCATCCTACCGAACAAGCAATATTAGTGCCATAAAACCCATCGTAACATTCATGACTTTCGTACCATTCTGGAAGTCCATTCGTAGGTATAGGAAATCGATGCGCCGAGGGCAAATTTTGTTGATGTACGCGATCAGCTCTTTATCGGTCATTTTATTTGGGATGTTCTTAATCATGACCGTGGACCGCGTGTCAAGGCCCTGCTCGATCTTGCGAATATCCAGTTGATTGTTCTCTGGAGGAGCCCGCGGAGAAGCAGGATACGTAGTGGGATATACACGGTTTGGGGTAGTTCCGTATGGATGGTGAGCCAGGGAAGGAGATGCATGTGGTGGATAAGAATACGGAACTGCCTGGGAAGTAGCGCCGTGATAATATCCCGGGGAAGATGGAAACGCAGACCACTGCTCTGGTAGGATGCCTGGCGCCCCCCACGCGACCCAAGTGCACGTTGACGCATCCCAGCATATTGAAGAGCACATGGGTGGCATAGGCGACTGTGAGGAGACTGGGTATTGCATACCATGAGCAAGGGGCGAAGAGACCCAGGAGGGTTGCATAGATGCATCTCCAGCGTACCCGTCGGTATGAGTGATATAATCATGCATAAAGTGTGGCTGGGCTCCCGGACATGGTGGGTTGCACAGGTCGGTCGCGCCACCGGCCACTTGAGCGACCTCGAATGGGCAAACGTGTGAGCGATCAAAGGCAATGGGGTTCATGTTGGCAGTTCGCATGTAATCTGCGTCAGCCAGCCTGTGATGTGAGCGAGAACGAACAATGTCAAAAAGGAGATTGTTCGATCCACGGGTACCAAACTGATCGGGGGCGAACGTGCCAGTGTCCTCGTGAGGATGGTCAGCGGGAAATGCTTCGTCCGTGGTGGGCTCGATGCTGTCCACAGGATAACGAGAGGTGGGTCTCTGGCGATCAGGAATGGAAGATTTGTGACTGTTCACGACTGAGCCCGCATCCATGTTGATGGCGTTGGTTCCTTCGTGTTCGCAAGGAATTGTCGGATAGTCGCAGGCTCCTGCGTCATTCAAGAGAGGGAAGGGAACGCCGCTCGAGGTCGTGATCGTTTGCGACTGCGACAGATACGTGGAAGCCGTGGGTGTCTTCGGCTCCGCGGAATGTCCACCTCCGAGATGGCCTTCTGGGCTAGCCGAATCTTCTTCCAGATCCCGTGGCCCACTACATCCACCACGTAAGACATCTCGTTCGATGAGTCGGAGCCTCATGTTGTCAACTACCCGTCCGTTCAGACTTTCCCATGCTAAGTCCCCCGCGCGGATGTCGTAGTACTCGACCATGAACAGCTGGTGAGTGCATAAAATGGTCAGAGACAAACCTACAAGACACGGACATAAAACGAAAATTGCATATGGCAGGCAAATGGCTCGGACAGCAGTCGAGAGACTGTGGTATCGGAATCCGTGTACCATCCGCATGTAAAGATGTACTTGAAGCAAAACGTACCTGGTTACATTTCTCTTCATCCTCTTTCAGGAGCCGGAACGACTTGAGTTCTCCGTACTTTGCCAGCACGCTTTTGAGTTTTACGGGAACGAAGAAGCGGACTCTACTCCAACCGGAATAATTGTTATTACGCTCTGCCATCATTCCGCCCACTGAGACACAGAATGCGCCGTCTGTGCGTGTCATGGCAGCTGACGCTGACAGACCAAGGAGCTGGGGAGGTTGAGAACGTTGCGATACGGAATACGGGCCAGACCTACCTGTAGGAAATGATCTGGAGCTACGAACAGGCAAGTCAATGCCTTCACCCATGGGCAGCCCACCGTGCTCTCGTAAGAGGTCCTCTGCTCGTTATCCACATCAGCACCGTAATGTGGATGCGAGCCATTAGCCTCTATGAGGCGTTTGACTCTTTCGGCGTCACGTAAGTCGTAAAACGCGAGGATAATGGCGCGTTTTTCCTGAAAGCGATAATAGATGGTTTGAATGGCGTTCCCAGTGTTCGAGGCACTTTGCGAGTTTGCCTGAGCCGGGGACGAGACATCCGGAAGCGCTGCCAGTGAGTGGAAATACGGACCAATTACGTCCTCTGAGAGGTCGCTTGGAACGTTCCCGATCTGATTTGCCACCATCAGCATAGCGCACATTGATACAGCGAGAGATTCACAATCAAGAAACGGCTTTCAGCAGACTCGCTGGAAAAAAGGTTATGGGAAGGGGACTGTCCGTCGCTGGGGGGGCTGAGGTCGGTTGAATCCGGGCCCGTGCTGTCACTTCTGAGTGACGACGCTGGGGTAAGAGGCGGCGTTAGATAGTGCTGGTTCTTGGACTGCTGACGAGATCGTTTGGTTGGGTGGATATCGCCGTCTTTTACCGAAAGGTTGGAGGATAATTTTGCTGGACTGAGGGATGGCTTCTGAGACGAGGAAATCTGTACGGATGGCTGTGGACGTGTCAACTGAGTGTCGGAGGAAATGTTGCGCGCTCTATGTCACGTGGGAGCGAGAGTAAGAGAGATGGAAATACACAGGACAATACAGATGGACGCACCGCAAATTTGGAAGGGAGGGAGAAGGCTGGAGGCGTGGAGGACGAGTGTTTCCGTCTGCTGCAGGGCGCAGCGAAGCAGACATGATGTGGGAAGAGGATGAAGCTCGAAAAGGTGTCTGCGCAGGCGAACGATGCTTTAAGAAGGGGAGAGGAGAAGCTTGGAGATAGAAAAGGAATAATCGGGGAATTGGATAGGCTGAATGCGCGATTAATTTGATGGGCCGAGTTGACGTACAGAGAAGGGAAGCTGCAAGAAGAGGGTAGGATCTCAGCGTATAGCTCCGCGCATGCACGCGGGACGGAGAGTACGGAAGGGGGAAGTAGGAAACCAGAGTCAGTAAAGTGGAGACATGACCGACATTGCACACGAGGGTGATAGAAGGGGAATGAAGGTGGACCAGGTACCACGAGAGAAACGAAGTGCGTTATAAGTACACAAGGCGACTTCCAAACCGCTTGGAGAAGAGGGGAATGGATGCGAGAACATGATACAGTATAGCAACTGGTATGCGCCAGGAGATTCTATGGCGCCTTCTAGTCAGATTGACAATCTTACCGGAACTTGATCAGACGAGCAAACAGACGCAGACACGAAAAGGGCGATCGGTGGTAACGCAAGGATGGAAGGACGCAGTTGACAGACAACGGACTATCAAGGCAACGTTGCAACGTTGATCATCACCAACGACCTGCTGGCCAAGATAGCGCAGCCATAGAGAGATATCCAAGGGACTGAATGGGCTGTTGGCTGCGACAAAATAAGCCGGAAAACCGGAATGACTTGAGAGATCTACGGAGCGCGTTGATTGCTGCTCGTTCACGGAATCTGCACAAATGGCCAGAGTTCTCAGTGCAATCCTCCTCAGGGACATGTCCGTGGCTATCGCAGCACTTGTTGCATGACGCAAAATACCACCCGGGGGCTCTATCAATTTCATTTATCACCGGAGAATTTGGAAGCGCTATGTGTTTACAAATATACCCACCTTACGCAATCACAGAACCCCTCCATCGGATTTGGGTCACGTCCAGCCTAGCTGCCAAAAAGGATAGACAATCGTCGGATAGGCCAGTCTCGCAAACACGGCCGTCGTAAAAGTAACGTCTCCTCCGGGGCCACGGATCCTACCCAGCGCGTATCACGTGTGCCGGGCTCACCGAACGCGGTCTTCTCAATTCCGAGACTATTCGGGCCGCAATCACGAGCAACGTCGAGAGCTGATAAGTCTCCTGCACGATCAATATACACGTGCCCGGCCATAAAACTTGTCGGGGAATGTGACCCACCGCGCGAGTCCACACAAAGCCTGTCGGAAATTAAAACAAGCCGCCAACGTTGCATAGTCGTACTTGCAAGAGAGATGAGGCTCTGAAGCGCGGCCGACTACTGATGTGACGGGCTCGATGAACACAATCATGACTAGGGAGACAACGTTTAGTTGCTTTTATTCTGACAGAAATCTAACACCGAGCCAGTCCGCTTAAAGGGTGCGATCCTGCTTAGTAATGTGTGTCTGGACGCGCTGCACCCATTTACAAACCAAAGTCCGTCCGAGAGAAAAGGCCAAAGGACTTCTTGACCATGCCGTTTTACAAGATGCTATGTATATCCGCTCATTTCAGAGAATATGTACGTGCTACATGTCTCCTAGCGCAGTGCTCATCGTCGTACTAACCAGGTGGTTTAGAAACACATTAAGGACCTAGTAACAATGTCTGCGCGCCATGTGATGGACCAGGGTGGAGTTGTTCGCAATATCGAATACTGGGGAACCCAAACACTACCTCAAGTAATGAGGAGACATAAAAAGAGCCAGAATGCCGGAGAGTGAGTTTTGTTCAACGTCTCATTTCTCTCTCTGACACCATATCCCAGCTATTGGACCATGTACTTTGACACGTCCCCTCGTATCCTCAATTCCTTGACGCTCAAACTGCGGCAAGACCCCCGTGTCATACGCTGGACGATGCTCAAGCAGGGCGAAAAGTGCCAAGACATAGTCCTGCCTAGGGAGAAAACCGTGATGAGAATGGACTACCTGAAACCACTTTCGAAGGAGAACTCGTGGTCAGACCTTGGCTCTTTCTAATGCAATTTCCCATCCTCGCTAGCATCTTTCACGAACCACCTGTATTACATCCACCTAATGTCTTCCAGCCCGTTAGGGCAGCACAAGCACCAGTCCTAGATTGCATCATTTCCTTCCCAACTTATAAAAATTCCCGGGCTGCAACAGATCTACTCGGATTACATTCCCGCAAGTAAAGGGACGTCAACCACTGCAACAAGTCATCTATGTATGGAATTTACTCCCCCACCAAGGGCTTCCTAGTAGGCTGTTGAGCGAGTCCTTCGCGTCTTCTTTTAAAGATATGGCTCCCATGGGGATCTTGATCAAAGCGTTAACCCTAAATCTAGCTAACACAAGTTTCCGCCAGTAGCCAGATTCCGAGTAGTCTACGCCGCAATCCGCGATCTCACCCAGTCAACTACATCGTCTAAGTTGGAGACAACTCTAACATTTCTAAGGTCTTCGCCTGCTTTTTTGTGTTCCTGATCCCCATCAGGGCTAGGTCGTCTGATCAATAGTGCTTGCATCCCAGCCGCCTGGGCTCCGTAATAGTCACTTTTGATGGTTACTGTCAAATTAGAGAAGAGACCCAAGCAAGCTTACCATTCAAGTTCATCGCCAACATGTATACCCTGGTCAAAATGAATCATGTTGTCCAGAGCTTGCTTGAAGGCGCGCCGGAATATCTCTGCATCGGGTTTCTCGACCCTCTCCTCTTCACTCAGGACAAGAGGATCCAAAAACGGGGATATCCCAAGGTCGGCAAGAACGAGGCCTGTGGTGGTAGCATCAACAGGACCGACCACTCTGGCATACTAAATATGCTAGAACATACGCATTCTTGCATCCGAATTGCTAACCAGTGCTGTGCGAATGTTCATTTCTTGCAGTTGACGTACTGCGTTTACATACGCATCAGAGATACCAGAAAAGATGACATCGACAAGTTCGCGACATACGTACGGGAAGTGCATCATCAAATAGCTTATATCCTTCGCTGGAACTGAAGCGGTGCATGAGTTGAGGCACGATTTTGTCCAAGGACGCTTCCACGGCTGCATGCATCCTGTCAGGGCCCATGCGGTTTCGGTGCGGAAACGAAATGGCCGCATACCTTGCGAATCAGCTCCTGCTCCTATGGCTGTTCTCTTAATGACCTCAGACCACCACCCGTGAGCACCGGATTGGCCGTTGTAGGCAGGTTTGTCCGCTTGCACCTGCCTCAGGCCTTGAAGCAGGTAGGTCAGACGTAAGCAAGGGACAAGCGAACTCACTGGCTTCAAAGGATCGCTGCAGGGCGTTTGGAGATAAAAGGCCAAGGAATGGCGCAAAGACCTCCGAGTATTGGACATAGATGGGTCTTCTGGGTGTAATTAGGGTATGGAGGGCATCGAAAGTGACGAGCCTGATCATAGTTGGCCGGAGAGGCACAGGATGGAATTATGCGGAGGTTTATGACATAAATAAAGGAGTGCTGTGGGGGTGTTCCTTGCGTGGCAGAACCACCCGCCTCCACGGTCTGCTCGTCCCACCAGATACTAGAAACACTCGCCAGCTTCGCTGTCTAGTACTTTTCGACGGCACGCCAGTGCTGCGCAGTTGCGATTAGCGCCGATTTGGATGTCCGGTGAGGTGGTGGGCAACAGCAACCTCAGACTCTTTTCAGGTAGCACACGCCGCAGGCGTCAGTCCCCGAACCTCGTCCCTCCTCGTTGCTCCTTTTCTCTGAACGTTCACCATGTCTAATACTCCCGCCCTCGATTCACAATCTCTCCGCCGCACCCAGTCAACTGGGGACATCCCCACAGTGACACAACCTGCCAGAGCTCGGATATCTGCGTCTCATCGCCGCTCGGCACAACGCGGTCTGGAAACAGCTCCTTCCTCTCCTATAAACAACGCAGAGTAAATCACTTTTTAAACTGTCCCTCCTGTCGATCGCTGATGGTCCGCGAGACCGAATTCTTGGCTCACGCAGGCTGGCCAAACCCCTAGCGGAACCCATCCCGCGCCACCCCCGCCGCAACCTGGCCAGCGGCCTTCGGGGTCGGTCTTCCAGATGCTGAAAGAGTTGTTGGGTATGGGACCAGATGCATCTAGGACCAGAAAGGCGTTGATATCGCTGGTCGGAACATTGCTTTACAACTTCCTCCAGGTTGGTATCCCTTTGTCCCAAAGTACCCTTCTTACCCTGGCGGAATCATTAGGCCGCTACTGTCATTGCACTCCTCAGCGCTGCTTCAGTCGTTAAGAGCCCGCAGGATCTTGTGATCGATCAATTTCATGCTTGCAGTCAACCTCTGGTTGCCTGGAATTGCCTTTGGTTGGTGCGACTCGCATTGTCGTCTGGGTTGACATATTGGAACTACCTCCGCATACGGGCAGCGTGAGTTGATATTGTTCCACCATTGGCCATGTGTTCTCATGATGGCCTAGAGATAACGCCTCTAGAGAAGACTCCGAGTCAACCGTGCAACCAGGCGAGACTCAACCCGCGCGCTCTGGAGACTCGAGGCATCGAAGGCAACAGGACAGGGGGACATCAGCAGCCACCAACTCGGAAGATTCTCCAGTACCCTATAGCCATATTTATGCGCGGTCTGTCAACCTACACTTCATTTGTAGCCGGAGCTTACTTGGTGCCAGGTTGTCCCTCCTTTTGTCCTTGTTCACTCTGACATGGTTCTTGACCGCACAAATCTTCGAGTATACTTCAGTGAAGACATGTCGCCTTTCTGCCCCTCTTGTTTGGTGGCTCACTTTTGGAATTTTGTGCACCATGTACTTGCTCGTCTTGGAAGTCATTCTTTTCGGTATTCTCGTGTTCATGGTTTTGCCGTTCATCATGGTCAGTCCCGTGACAATCCCTCCGCGTGAAGCTGAGGTTATTTTTTTGAAGCTCCTCTACAGCATTATGTTACTTTGCCTGGGCCGTCATCCACTACAGAATCCACATTATATCAAGCCCGATATCGGGAAACTCCCAAAGTCACTCGTCGACCGCATCCCTCTTGTTATCTATATCCCTCCCCCGCCCGACGACTCATCTGCACCCGTTTCCCTACCAAAGCCTATTCACACTTATCCTCCAAAGCCACCCACACCCGTGCTAAGAAAAAGATTTGCCTTTTTCCGTAGAAAAGCTTCAAAGAAGGACAGTGTGACAGATCCCCACTTCAAGGATGGGAATGCCAGAGTGTCAACGCCTGATACGTTCAGAGAACCCGAGACATGGGAGGACAACTGGGAACAGTGTGATTATCCCTTTGTCAGGCTAGAAGGCAATCGTGCTGCGTGTGCGATTTGCCTGATGGACTTCGAAGAGCCGAGAAGGCTTTCTGCAGCTCCTCAGCAAGACCCCGAAAAGGACGAAGAAATGGTCACCCCGCCATCACCCCGCACAGAGGAGGCGGTGATTCCTGTCGAAAACATCACCGAGGAAGAGCGAGACGCACTACCTCGTCTCGAAGACGCTGGAGAAGGCCCCCAGCCATTACGTCTGCTGGCTTGTGGTCATGTCTTCCACGTGAGCAGCTCCATGCTTTACACTATTTTACCACTGAGTCACCAAACAGAAAACCTGCGTCGATCCGTGGCTAACTGACGTTTCTGGTCGATGTCCTGTTTGCCAACGTCGTGTCGAGATTGATGAGGGACCCCAAAAGAAATCTAGGCGGAGACAACGTCGTTGATTCTTGTTGTGTTTTCCTTTCGGTTTGTTTGCAAGGGGAAGATACAATATTCAAGGTAGCGAATCGTAATGTGATATTCTACATATTGGACGACTGATACCATCATCCCGCATCATGTATTTGCATTATCGACATTCTTTTGGACATGCACTGGTTCGCTTTTGCGAGTACGTGATGCGAACAGAAGATCCGCGTCAACACTACGGGTTGATCCATCATCCGTTCTGTTTTACCGATCCTTTCAGACTGACCTTCTGCAGTAGCCGTTGGACAGGCTCTGACTAAAACACTGAAAGCATCGCTTAATAAGTCAGTCTCATTTGCGTCCATCGAGTCTAGAAGTCTGCTTACTCCGTACATCTCGTTAATGATGTCGCTTGCAAATCCCGAGCAGCAACTCGACTCAGATAATGACTATACCCCATCGGATGAGACGGTATAACGATGTTCTTTTTTGCTTCAGTGCCTCACTGATGAGGACAGGAGCGGCCATTCTCCCGTGAACTTTTCGATATGGATAGGGGTACCATTGCGGCCAGGAGGGTCTGGCTCAAGATTAGTCTTGTAGCTTTCGGGCTCCTCGTATTCATTATATTCGCAATCTTGTCGATCTATTGGGCAGCTCTCGGCAGGTCTTTCGGGAATATTCACAACCTATCTGGGTATGTTGTGGTAAGTACTTCTGAAATCGGGGACCCACGCATTCGGAGCATTCGCTAAGAGGCTTGCTACAGGATTTTGACGGGCGACAGATTGGCCAGGCCGTGACACAAGCATTCTCGACAATAAGTGGCCACGAGCAGCTATCATGGTTGGTGCAAGATCCCACGGAGTTTCCAAATGGACCATCGGATGTTGAGATGGCCGTGCTGAACCATCGTTGCTGGGTGGCCGTAAGTGGTGCGCGTCTTCCCGCTCTGAGCTTTGGAATCCCCTGACGCATCGTTCTTAGTCAACCCGGGCGCGACCTCCAACTTACTTGCGGCAATAAACTCCACCGATACAGCATATGATACCTCTCAGGCAATCAGTGCATACCTAACAAACGCAAGGAATGAAGTCGCGTAGTGAGCATTCACACCTCGCCGTGAAGGTGACACCTGGTGATGTCCATTCTTCCAGCCGTACCATCATCTCTCCGATGGTAAGCATTTTCTTTCACGACCTGCATTTTTGACGACATGTTGTTTATAGGTAAACGCGATCCTCACGCACATTACACAGATGTTCGGTCTAGCTTTTGCGAGAGAGTTGGCGTCTCGTCCAAACATTAGTGACTTGATGAACATCGCACCGTCTCTTGTGATACTACCTGTTGACTACGTGGTATACGACCTCAGGCCATTCGACGTTCCTGTGTATGTCCTGATCGCATGCGAGACGAGTGCTACTAATTCTTTTCAGCGCATCTGCTGTTGATTTTGTCGGACTTATATATCTCATGATCCTTGCGGTAAGGCATGCATTACCACACTGTCAAACTTGTTGACTGATTGCTGTGTAGTTCATGTTAACGGTGAGTGCTATTCAACGAGTTCCTACTCGGACTAATCTAAATCTATTCCCTCAGAACCACCTCTTGGCTGCGGATACTCACAGTGGTTTTGGTAGGCGTCTGACACTGAGGTCACTAATCTTGATGCGCTTGCTCTGGCCCTTCTTCCTGTACTTCTTCATCTCGGTGAGCCAAACTTTTACATGCTTATGCTTGCCCCAAGCTCACATGTCTGCAGCTCGTGTATTGTTTGTTGAGTCTGGCGTTTGGTGTTCCGTTTGCACGATAGTGAGTCGGTTTTATTACTTTGAAAGTGCGTACTAATTCTTACATAGTTACGGAGGTGCCGGCTTCGTTATTTATTGGATGATGTCTTGGATGGCGATGGCTGCGCTGTACGTTTCTTCTCGTTTGCTAGTAGTCGCCGTTCTGATGAGTAAATAGAGGACTTGCATTAGAGTCGATGATCACCCTTCTGACGATCAAGTTCGTTCCAGTCTTTCTTGTCCTGTGGATCATCGGTAAGGTCATTATTCTTGAGCAACCGTCCAGTAACCGATAGCCACAACTTTGCGCAGTCAATGTTTCTGTGTCGTTGTACCCCATTGAAATGCTTCCGATCGTATTTCGATATGGGTATGCGATGCCGTTCTACAACGTATCCAATACTGTCCGTACGGTCGTCTTCAATACGAAAAACCAAAGTACGTCAGACACCCAAGACAGAAAGGAATGTGCTGAGTATGGTCCACGTTTCCAGTCGGACTCAATTTTGGCGTACAATTTGCGTGGATTGCGGTTTCGTGCATCACTCTGCCGATCTTCGTGTGGCTGGATCGACGCAGACAGGTCCAAGCTTGGCGTCAGTCACAGGTAAAGAATTAATGAAGAAAAGAAAAGTACAACCTGTCCTTTCCGGTCAGATATTGTATGATAGCCAGCTTAGTCTTCTATCCTCTGTAACCGTCATGGAATCTATTAATGGGCCACTTTATCTGGAGCGATTTTGCGCGCTAAAAGCCAGTGGTTCTGCAAAGCCAGCTATCCATTAACCGTAATCGTGATTGAGTATGCTTGGAGGATAAGAATGAATGGGGAAGATGGAAGATCTATCTAGCAATGGTAGGGAATAAGTCATCAAGTATGGTACGAGTCCATGGCATGTTCAACTTGATCCTGGTCCCGGACTATTTGACTCGGCCTCCGGTTTTGTGGCCACGTCCTCATGAGGGACACGCGATTCTGCCTCTATTCGTTCACGCGCACGAACCACCTTTGATTGTAGGTAATGTGAATGTGCGGGTGGTGGTGGCTGTCTACCCGTTCGTGAACCGGATGCGGGTGGGTCAGGCGCAGGCCGAGGGGTGTTTACTTTGAATAGATGCTCATAGTTCTAAACAGAACACACAGTTAGTTGTTCATTCGCGCTTGCGGCGAACGACAGCGGATTCACTCGCCTTTGTTATACTCTCCATAGCCTCCCCACGTTTCGCGTTCAGAATGAGATGAGCTTCATCCAGTGTCATACGGTGTTCGCGCGTCAACTTGTCGGTTGCCGAACCGGAAGTGGCATTGCGTAGGCCCCCGACGTCAGAGCTTAATGCCTCTGGACGGTGTTTGGCATCTGAGAAGACACGGGGAATTGAGCCAAGGCAACGACGTTTTTCAGTAATAGCATTAGAATCGTACTTTGAACAGCTTGTTTGCCAGCGGCGGCGAGAGCCTTGCCGAATATCTGTGCGCCGGTTAAAAGAATTTGCCCGATGATCTTTGGCGCGGACTAGATGGGAATGTAAGGGACAGGACAGTCTACTAGAGAATACGTACCATGAAGTCAAGGTCGGCAAAGGTACCCCGAGGAAGAACGGGACGGGCCATCATTATGGTAGGTACAAATCACGTGATCATCTAAAATTGCTCGACACTCTAGATCTCGGACGCCGTCGTGAATCGTGATATTGGTGACGATGACTAGCATACATTCAGGTCCTCGGTCCAAAAAGCGAAAACACCATTCTACAGAAGATCCAGACACAGCTCACAGCACATCACCAAAGAAGAAAGAAAAACGACACAAGGCAACTGCTCAACCCTTCGCACAACCCTCGCAAAATGTTCTGTCGTCGCAAAAGCCGAAGCCAAAAGACAAGGGGAAATCACGCGTGTTGGACCTCCCGAGTGAATTCAGCGTGATAAACGCCAGCCTCGTCCTTTCCATCCCCCCTGTCTTTGCCTCCGATCTCCGCGCCGGGGTGGAAGAAATGCTAGATAGTATGGTTATGCGGTGAGCGTTGGGATCTGTGACTGCGTGCCTCCTTTGTTGATGGGCAGGCCCTAATCGGCGACTACATCCCTTGATGGACAGGTATATACCATCCTTGCAAGGTGTACTCTTGGCGCATTCAAACATACGGTTCCTGAGCCAGACTGCAAGTATACATGGTGATTGTCCGTTTGCCGTGTGTAACGTGAGTTTCGACGCGACAGTCTGGGGACCCCGAGTTTCAATGAAACTAGGTATGTATTATCATTCTTGATCTCGTTCATTGCTCGTACTTATACTGTAATCATTCCTTCTGCACCACAATGTGTGAACATTGTTCTACTCTTGTGTAGTGGGTAGAATAAACTTGTGCTCTCCTGACCATATTTCCCTTCTTGTGCACCGCACCTTCAATGTCTCGATCCCCCGACACCATATTCCACAGGATCAATGGACGTTCGAGTATGGGCCGGCAGAAAATGACCCAGAGTTTGGAGAAGGAAGAGATTGGGCCACGGGCGGCGAACCGAAAGGCGCAACTGATGGGGAGGGGGACGTAGAGATGAACGATTCCACCCTGCCAAAGGATTCTGGAGAGGCCCGCGAAGCAGAAAGCAGTGGTCGCTGGGTACACCATTTGACGGGATCAAGACTTGGCGATCCAGATGGCTACGTTGAATTCACAGTGATAGGGTGTGTCCTTCCTTCCTTGAACCTATCCTAACAATGTGGGTTCTTCTGCTCTACGGTCCCTTGTTGAACACGCAGTTCGACAGATTGACGATAGCAAACGAGATGTTGTCACTACAGGGGTCTATCCAACCGGACCCATTCTCCCCCGAACATATCCCGCACCCCGACAAGGAGGCTCCTTCTCCCACCTTTTACCGGGATGAGACGCCGGAAGTTGGGGCCCGGGATGAAGATAGCAAAGAGAGGGAGGAGGAGGAGGAGGAGGATCAGGAGGAGAGTGACGGAGACGGGTTTAGGCACCTTGTGAGGCTCACAGATGAGGCCCAGGCATCCCAAAAGGCGAAGCGCGCCAAAGAAGAGGCAGAACGACTTGAGAAAGCAAAGAAACGAAAGCGACGAGAAAGTCGTGGTCATGGAGAAGGTCCTCGTCATGGCAAAAGGGCAGCAAAGAAGCGAATAAAGGAGATCACATCGTGATATCACAACTGTGCTACCTGCGCACGCGGGCTGTCGTGTCCGTGACCTCGTCCTCTTTATCGGAGGGTCTAACTTTCCACTAGTAACAGGCTTCGTGATGTACCGTAGCTGTGGAGAGAGCAACACGGCACGATCATTCTGATGACAGCTAGTAGGTCGAGATGAGGATGTTGGCCAGGACTGAGGGAGCCTTGGAAGTTGGCGGCCCGCCAACCAGCAGTGTAAGCTGTGCTGATAGCTGGCATTCCGCGAGAACTCGAACACCTGATGCGCTTTGAAGTTAGTGTACCAGCGACATTGGGCTTAACGCCGTCTCAAACTTTGCTTCAAGCTGCTTTGCTCGTTCGGTACAACGCGCGTGGTCCACCGGAGTTTTTTTGTTCTTGTGAGTAAACTCGCCACCCCCTGCGATGCGCTGGCAACACCCAGATACATCGACCTGCGAAGAATACATTGCCTCATATGCTGAGCTGCACTCTTGCGGTATACGGCCAGAACTCGCTTGGTCGCGTGTCACGCTATACCCCTTGCTTTGTACGTCGGGGGAATACCGGTACTACGTGAGGCATTTTGCGTCCATGTGGGGTCCCCTTCCGCATCAAGTCAGCCTAACAGCAACCACGCGCCTCTTCATCCCGATTAGCCACTTTCTATCGTTTCTCATTGAAAACGTTTTCCAGATGCATCATGGCTCAGCTTTTTACTATCCATGAAACCCAGAAAATCCATCTGTAGCGACGATGGTGACACATGGTGGTCGCCACGAACACGCTTTATCGGGCACGACCGCACAGGGACAAGGATTAGAGCGGGCTGACGCTCAGAAAACCATCTGATTCCCGACCGAGAGCATACTTATCAATGTCCTTTCGTAAGAACGTTGGGACGTGTGCTAAACGTATAAAGGTTCCAGGATAGTCTCTCTCTACCTCAGGCTCTCGTCGAACCAGCGATCTACAGTTCCGTCATCCTCACCATGGTCTCCAAGCTTACCCTTCTCTGCAGCCTTTTCCTCGCCTCTGTGGCTTTGGCTGCTCCTTCTCCTCGGATAGAGACTCGCCTTGCTCGCCGTCGCGAGAATCGCCAGTCGGGGCCAATCAACCGTGTCGAGTCGCCTGGCGGCGCTGTCTCCAACGTAGAGTACAGCTCCAACTGGGCTGATGCTGTTTGGGATGAGGGTGACGTTCGTACCATCCACTCGATCCACTCGATCCACGATCTCATCTCTTTGCCAACAGGGAATTTTCACCACTGTCACTGGTACCTTCACCGTCCCCACCCCTTCGGGCAAGAGTGGTGCTGCCTCTGCTTGGATTGGTATCGACGGTGACAACTGCAAAAACGCTATTCTCCAGACTGGTGTTGACTTCACGGTCAGCAACGGGAAGGTCTCGTACGATGGTTAGAGACGTCAAACTTTCAGTCCAAATTGGTTTTCACCGCTCGTTGAATAGCTTGGTACGAGTGGTATTCCGACTAGGCATACGATTTCTCTGGCATCAACATCAGCGCTGGTGACTCTTAGTATCAAGACCACCATCACTACTCCCCCTACGACTGCTGGTACAACGGTCATCGAGAACCTGACCACTGGCCAGACCGTCACCAAGCACCTCACCTCTTCTTCTGCTCTTTGCGAGCAGAATGCTGAGTGGATCGTCGAAGACTTCGCGGACAGAGGTGGCTCCGTTCATTTCGCGGACTTTAGCACCGTGTCTTTCACTGGCGCCACGGCCTCTGGCCCAGGCGGCACCTACACTCCCTCCGGTACCATCATCGTTGACATTGAACAGGGCAGCGAAGTTCTCACGTGCGTCACCACCAGCGGATCTACCGTCACGCGCGTCACGCGCGCCTAAACAGGTGACGGGTTTCTTTGTAGGGCCGCGACCGGCGGGTTGTGTTCATATTTACCAAAAGTGTTGTTTGTGGCTTTCCTGTGAATGTATCTGGATAAAATGATATGTATCAATCGCGACTCGAACTTGCGAGACGGTAGTAGTAGTCCTCACTAGTTTACTGCTGGACATCGGCGCAGACGGCCTGACCGTTGATCATATCAAGTATCTTTCCGCATCCATGCAAACTATCATCTGTGACCGTAACAAGTGTATGCTACTACGTCAACCGTGAATTGAAATGAATTGGATGCTCTCCTCATGACGATACCGACGCAACAAACAAAACGGGCTACACAGGTAAGATAGATCCACGGGAGAACAATTAATATATCCGGTGGACCGGAGTAAAGTAAATGGCTAGGCTTCGAGTTATCTATTACCACTGGCCTGTGGTGTAACGCGCTTGAAGCGGACAACGACGACAGTCACGTTATCATTAGTCTGTCGCACTAATGCGTGCTGAACGAGTGTCTGACTTGCTTCTTGTGCATCCTCAACGTTCCGTATCAAGTCAATGGCCCCTTGATCGCCCGTGATATCCCATAACTTTTATGGCATTAGATACACGCAAGACACGTCAAAGGAGTACGTACGCCGTCACATGCCAGGATCAAGAATTCGTCGTCGTCGCACAGTTGCGTCTCAGTAGTGTAGGGAGACCCGACAACAAATTCCTTCATGGAGGAATCGCCCAGAGATCTCGTGACGGCCAACACACCATTGACGCGTCCGCTCATGACAAAACCGCCGGCATCCGTGATGCGTTTCGCTTCTTGTTTGTCAGAACCTTTGTGATCATACGTCAAGCGCACCGCCTTCCCTGCCCGACAGAGGACCCCTCGCGCGTCGCCTGCATTAGCACTGTAAAGCACGCGGCGGAGTGATGGGGGAGGCGATATCACAGTGGGGGTAATGAAGTGATTCGCTGGAGTAGGAAAAGGTGTTGGGGTACCAAGTGAAGGCGGAGGCGAGCTACCACCTCCGCTGAGGTTTTTCAAGGCACGAGCAAAGCGACTGGTAGGTGATACACTCTTGGCTTTTTTGTTTTTCTTGCTTGTCTTGTCAGATCCAGATGCCTCTTCACCCGAGTCACTGACAGGGGATTCAGAGCCACTTCTGGTACTTTTGGTATCCTCTGGGCTTGGGGTTGCAAAAGATGGTCGGGTGGCGATCGGGGACGTAAGAAATGATTGTCGGCCGTCCGCATCTTCGATACGCAAAAATGCAGTTACGGCTGTGCAGCCAGAGTGGATTTTTCCATCGGATTCTTCACAGAGACGAGATATACGTCTGTCGACGCTGTGGAAGGTCTCGTTAAGGATGTCGGGGATTGTAGTTGACGAGGAGGTGCGTAAGGAGTCAAGAAGGTACTGTTGAGAGGAGGTATGATGGGGTTAGGTTGTGATTAGGGTATAATTGTGCTTCTACCTCGTGAAAATGCTGGCCGCACCACTCCGCGGCATGCTTTCCCGCATGGCCGTCAAACACAGCAAAGAATCCTTGTCCTCTGACGCCAGCGAAATCGACGACAAAAGAGTGCGCATCTTCCATGTACCTGCGCGTGCCTTTGTCCTCCGACACGCCGACCTGGAATGCGGTGTTTCCGACAGAGTGCTGGTTAAGGGTCTGGGAGATACAGGATGAGGTTATCTCACTTGTCGGGCGATTTGGAGGAACGTACCCCGAAAGTGTCGAGACCTTCTGCGGTGGTGATCGACTTTGAACGCGCGTTCGGGGAATCTGAAAACCGAAGAGTCGCCATTGGAGATGGTCGTGGATGAGGAAGAAGAGATAAATCGTTGGCTGGCACTCATTAAGTGGTCACGTGCAACGCGATATAGCTGTAGATTGTGGGTGGCGGGTATCTCCGACCACCGCCCCCACCCCTCCCTTGGCCTGATTGTCCGCCTTTTTCGATACCCTCGAAAACTGTGGATGTCTCAGCAATCCGCCACTTCAAAGCCTTCACTACAGGGGGTAAAGATAAAGGCAAGAAAAGGTGCAGTCAAAGCCCAAGCAAAGCACGAACCATCGGGCAAGCCTTCCTCATCCACAGCACGCATCCATACTCATCGCCCATTCCAGTCTTCAGAGACCAACTCTACAAACATCTTGAAACTGTCCCAGAGAACGATTTTGACACCTTTTCTACAAAGCTCATACAGGCTGGATCCACACTCGAGTTCTTGAAATATGCAGACGCCCTCTTCGAAATCATTCTTGTCGGTGGTCTTGTCCAGCCCGGCGGTTCCTACATCGATGATGGTGCACCCACCTCTCCCTTCACCATCTTCAACGCAAATGACCCTGCATCGGTCGAGGACCTGAAGAAATACGTCGAAGTTCTCAACAAACTCATCAGAAGGTACACTTGTACCGTATGCCAGACGGTAACCACACCTCATTCTTTTTAGATATAAATATCTTCAGAAACCTCTCGAAGGGCAAACCCTCCCCAGTCTCCTTCAATACATCAATCGCTGGTCCCCAAGCCAGCGCGACAAGCTCGCCATCACTATTGGCCTCCTTTTCTCCCAAGGCATCGCTGGCACTACTTGTCTGCAGAGTCTCACCAAGGATCAGCTTGTCAAAAACGGTTTGTAAATTGCCTCGAATTCTCGTGCTATTGAATTGACCACGTGACCACCCAACCAGACGCATCTATCGCCGTCCTCGCTATCATATTCCGCGCCTACCTGGCCGATCAACCGATGGATCACCTTGCTGCTGCTCTCAGGCGTGGAAACATCAAGGATCTTCTTCTCTTCTTCCCTCCCAACCGTCGGGAGCCCAAAATTCTTGACGACTTCTTCAGAGGGGAAGGTCTCCCCCAAGTAGCAGAATGGTACACCAAGAGGCAATACTCTCTCGCGAAAGAAGGAATCGTAGCCGAACTTAAGAGTCTTTCTGGACACGGAGAGACAGCAGAGATCGTACGTGTGCATTGCTTGATTGATCGCTTGGGACAGATGATTGAGTTGCGCGGGTTAGATCATTTCAGCGATACAGAGCAAGCTAGAGGAGCAGTCACTTCCTGATACGGAGTTAATCCAATGTATCTGGCAGGGTCTCATGGCTTCCGTAGATTGGAGTGCCAGGCCGGACCAGATAGAGGGCCTTGCCCTCCGTGAAGTAGGGGTACGCGCCATATCCGCGCCTCGAAGCACACCGTCAACTGATTGTCGTGCACTGGATAGAAATTCACCCCCATTCTCGAGGCATTCTGCAAGGGGCCAAAAGTCGAGGTCGCCCTGATTAATCAGGTTCAGGTACACTGCTACGAGGATACGCGTATCATGAGGACATTCCCCCAGATCCTCAAGGTATGTGTTTTCTGCTGTGTGCACGGTGTCGATTCTCATCGCCTCGTGCACAGGTCTTATACAACAAGGATTGCATCTCGGACCAGGCCATCATTTATTGGTACCAGAAGGGATCCAAGCCTCAAGGGAGGCAACACTTCCTCAAGAGCAGTGAGGCGCTCGTCAAGGCATGATATTTCTTCTGCCATTTTTTATACATTCAAAGTGATCCTGACAATTCCAGTTCCTTCAAGAACAAGATAGCGACGAAGACGAGTGAAAGGTTTCATTATCATCCCGCCACTACGCAACCGTGTACCTATTACGCTCCCAGAATTGCACTCAGAGATGTATTTCCCATTCTTGCGGGGTTCCTTAGCCGGAGCATGATATGTGAAATAGTGATACAAGACATAGGTTTGTGCAAACAATGCATCTCATTGAACCTGAGATTATATATAAACACGGGCGATGGGTCCATCTTGCGCCAACGCCAGGGGGTGATCATGCGGCACACGCGAACGTCCACGACTGCCTTTGTATATAGATATGAAATAGCACAAGAAAAAAAGTTGTCAACTCTACTCGTACAAAAGTTGAACAAGGGTGAAAATAATCACCAGGCTTCGGGCATAGGTGCAAAGTCCGCGGACCAACCATTTGTCCCATGCATATTCAAGAAGATGCCATCGGAACCGTTGATGGGGAGGCCGAGGTCTGTGAGGCTCTAAAATGTAGAATGGCCAGATGGTGAGGTAAATTCCAACAGTGCCAAGGAGAAATCACACACCTGCTCCCGTATCCACACCGGAATGGTTGTAGGGTTAAACATACCGCGATCATCCGGCCAGGAAAAACCAAGTTCTTCCATCGTCAACGGAGGTGGGTCCACTGTGTGTGTGTCGACATACGAGCCAACCATACCTTCCGGCAATAATGGAGGAGGCAAGTTTTGAGTTGGCGCGGCAGTTCCGGGGAGCATGCCTACTTTGCGTCGCAGGTTTGCAAGCATGATCCGCAGCGTGAGTGCATAACTGGGCGCTCTACATGTCAAAGATTTTTAAGAACGAGCAATCATATAAAACTGACCGTTCTGCTGCTACACCGGATAGCAGTTGTGCCAACTGTTCGACTTGGCTCATTATCGCAGCCAAATCCAGTTCTGTAGGGAAAAGATTGGCCATTTTAAGCAAGAACAAACCAGAGAAAGCCAAAGTGACAAGGCTGTCATGTACAGCATAACGCAGGGCAGCTCTATAACAGACTTTGCTTGGTATCTGCGAGATAACTCGAGCAATGTAACATACCGATATGCGGTAGAGTTCAAAAAGATAGACAAACAGTTGAATGCGGCATCTTTGGCCTGGAAAGCGAGCTCGCGCTGTTCAAATGGCATCTTGTCCCATGATACCCCACGCAACGCGACACAAACGAGCCAAAGTTTCGCATAATGAAGTTCTCCGGCGAGAATTTTGCGTAACAAAGATTCTTCATCCATGGTCTGACCTAAAGAAGCATATGAGCGGAGCTCCAGCGCCAATCGGAAAGAGTGCCTACGATGGAGTTCATCGCAATCTGCCCACCACCTATCAAGGGCAACGTTGGCCCTGCGGATGAATGCAAGTGTGTTGTGGTTGACCTCCCCGTTCAGCGGCGCAAGAGTCTCGTATATTTGAGCTATGGGATGACGTCATATAGGGTAAATGAGGGTAGTAAAGGGAACAGACTTTTTTGAGCAATCAGCTCAACCAGCGAGATGAGGCGGACATCTGTGGGCGATGCCATAGGATGTGTGAGGAGAAGACGACAGTGCTTGATAGAGCATTCATCTCGTAAAACAATGGGTCGACCAGTTCCCAAGCTCATTCTATCTCACAATGATCAGGTTGTGGAGAACAGCCCTGAAAAGAACTTACTGATGATCGAACCAGTAGAGACACAACCAGATCCGCGCAGATACAACTAAGGCACTTTCTAGCTGAACCCCGCACCGTTAAACAAGTTTTTACGTACCAAGGTCCCGCTCTTCTTCTTCGGAGCGCTGCTTCCCCGATTCATCGGTAAGTTTTTCTAGCGCCCGGTGTAAACCAAGATCTAGTGCCATGCGCATCGCATGGCCACTTGGGAGCCAACCGTTCGTGCTCCAGGCAGCAAGGAGTAACATCCCTACAAGGGTAACATTATCCGCTAAATCCCGCGAATGCGAAGCCACTCACCCATCACTGCTTCTTTCCTTACCACAGGACCGAACAGCGAGGATCTAGCAATGCCTTGCGCCTCTTCCAAGCACTTGTAAAACGTGGGGCTAAGCGGTGCGTTCCCACTACGAATTTTGGAGGCAATGGCAAGGATAGAATCAAAAGTCCACGGTGTACGTTCCTTTAGACTCTCGAACGTATCGTAATTAGGGTCGAAAAGTGGGATAAAAAGATGGCAGCCAGCAAAGAAACTGTACAAAAACTAACATAAGCGAGAGGGTGGCTAGTCAAGGGGAGCTCACATGTGGTAAAGCTCTCTGGCTTCGGTTTCGGGAACGAGCCCCTGAGAGGTAGGCCGGTTAGACTTGTATGAAGTTCCGGGAAAGCCCATGCTAAAGATACATGCCTTTTCGATGACGTGCGGGAATGCATTCTTCGGAATTGGTTCTGCGCGTTGTCGTTTCTTCACACTAAAGACAACCCAGCTGGTAAAAGCAGATAATATTCGGTTGGAACATGACTCACATGGGAGGAGAGGCAGCGGACGCTGCTGCTGCCTCTGCAGCTGCATTGGCCAACCCTTGAAGAGCCTCAATGGGGGCACTGAGTGAAGCGCGTGGGAGCGTCTCCTCGGATTCGTCTTCTGATGATGGTGCAGTGCTTGGGACAATTCCATACGTGGCGTACTTGTGTGGCTGCACGCACAGTTCAGCGTTGTACCCTTGAGAATCAAACTGGACGTACCGGAGGAGCAAAGCCGGGGAGGGGGGGGAAGCTTGAATGAGAAAACAGGTTAGCATTATCCCCAGTCCTGTACATATCCGACATACCGACTACGAGGATAGGAAGGACCAGCATCACGGGAAGATCCTTGTCCTACAATTGTGGAGTAACCAGGCTGCTGGTTGTTGGATTGCCCTTGACTCTGTACTGCAGATAGGATGCGGTCCAACGACGACTGCATTCCGATCATCTGACTCTGCATGACCTGTGACACACCACCTCAACTGGGAGCTCCTCCAATGATAGACACTTTGAAATTTACCAAATACTGGCCCTCGAGGCGTGATAAGCGCCTATTTTGACTATTGTCAGAGAAGTAGTAGTTTTCTAGACATAAACATACTCCGCGCTGGCGCCAGATACTGGCTGAATATTCTTCTTCTCTGGCTTCTCGAAGACGCATGGTGTACCACTTAGTTGACATCGACGACAGGGTGCCTATCCGAAACGGTGCCGGGCCGGTGCGGGAGGTCGGGCCAGTGAGTTATTGCGGGACGGTAATGCAAATGGGCCATCCAAAGAGCTTACCTCGCCCTCACATCTGTTTTTTCCCTTTCTGCAAGCGGTGCAAGCCCTGGCACCACGCTTCGGGATATGCGCAGGGGGTTGGAGTGGAGGGGGGGCCGATCCCTCCGCGGGTGATTGAGACATGGCTTGCTGAGAGTTGTTGTGGACTGGCACTGTGCTATTCGTGCGACGTCGCTTCGCGGGCACGTCTGAACCGTTTGAGGCTGTAGGGGTTGGGGACAAAGACATAGTGAAAGACGGTGTTGTCAGCGACGAAGCGGACACCGGTTTCACTGGCGGGAGGACACCTTTTCCGACAATACTGAACACGTGCGAACGGCCCGAAACCATAACGCATAACTCTCGCACGATCAGCACTCTGGAGGTAATTTTATACTTGTCAACTTTGAAATCGCTCATTCTTGTATCTCTCGCGCACTATCTTCGCCTCTATTTATGCCCGACGGTCAGCTAGGTAGATGGTTTACGCCAACCCCACTGCGGCTGGGTAACAATGTTGAAAAACACGTCGGTAGCACCGCAGTTGGTGCAACCCGAGTCATGCCATTCTTGCAATGAATCGGAATATTTCCTGTCCGTTGCGTCGCACCGTATCCTCCCGTACGTCAAACCGGGTCCACGTGCTTGTCGATAGGACCGGCGTATCCCCTCGGATTTCTCAGGCCTGGGTCTTGACGAAAACTACAACTGGCTCACCTAATGCTCACGTACAGAACCGACCCGTTTGAACTGAGGATAAAAGATAACTCGCTCAACCCCGATTATGCCGGTCGACCCTTCAACCTGGGAAGTGGAGTAATCAACAGATCATCGATCAAGTTTCGGATTTCACTGAAACACTTGCTCCTGATTTGTCGTTCAAGCCCTCTCGGCAGAACAGGTATCCTTAACACCGCAAGCTGAGGACTCCAACAACAACTATCCCACAGTTTGAAACAGGTCCAGGGGCCCCACATGATGCTGTGATGACGTTTGTCTAGAGGGCCCACTAATCCCGGGATCCTGAACTGTCTTGTGTGTGGACACCACATTTCACCAATTAAAATGTCTAGTAACTTGAAGGCGCGGCGAGTACCCGTTTCAAGCCCCCCGCCGAATGGGACATTCTTCTGCAGTCCATGGTAGATGGTTTGGAGATCAACCTCGAACTTTTCCCATACGTGTCCAGCTTGATCTCATCCATCATCACCTAGGTGCGCATTTGCTCTGACATGAGTGCCACTGTCTTGCCCTACGTGTTCATTGTGTAAATAAACGTGGTTCCTGCATGAGCAATGCATCAAGTACTACACATGCCATAAGAGTACCAACATAATATCGACTTTGTGCGCAAAGTCCATCGGAGTCTTTGGTGGAGATGGAGTATAGATGTCTATGTTTCTGTGAACAGCACAATATCACATCCGGTTTACCGAGGGGACGGCGGTGGCGATGCCTCCCATTCGATTAGAACATCATCCTCGTTCGGCTGAGTATCTTCGGTATTAGTAGCCCCCTCAACCTCCTGGTTTTCTACCAGAGTGACGGCTTCTGATGGAAGGGGCACCTCTGACATGTCAACATCTGGAACTTGAGGAACTGACGTTGATCCATCAATATCACTTGCTCCGGTTTCTGGCTCCTCTCCCTTCTTCAGCGGTCTCCCCTTCCTTTCAGCCGGTGGTTTTGAAGGGAGCCCGAAGAGGGTCGTCTGTCTAGACACGTCTTTCTTCTCCTTCTCCTTCCCTTTCCTGTTTGTAGCACCTGGTGGAAATGACGTGAGTCTCGAATGCCGGGAAGATGACAAGCAAGGAGCCTACGCTGTTTGCTTTGATCGGCTTCGGCGGCTTCGACTTTGTTGAAAAAACTCTCGCTCTGTTGAATTGGTTTGGTGTGCTCGGGTTTCCGTGCGAAGGGATTCTTCTTTGCTTCCCCAGCTGATTTGCGAGCAAATGGATTGTCACCTAAACATCATTCAATCGTGATCTATTATAGCTTTTTTTAGGTACTTGCTCACGTTTGGGAGAGGGAATGCTTGCTTCGGTTTCAACCACTGCTCGTCGTTTGGCATCTGCATCCGAACCATTTGATGCAAAATCGTCCACTTCGTCGCGTTTCCTCTTCCCATCAGGGGAAGCCGAGCGTGTGGGGATTTGTGCGTGTCGTGCATTGAACAATTGAACAGGCGTGTTCGAGCTAGTGAATTCCGAACGCTCGACGACTCCTGCTGAGCGCGTTAATCCCGGTCTCGCGATCTTGGGAGGAGGGTCAAAGTTTTGCAATAGTTTCGGTCGTTCCATGTACACATCCTCCTGTTCGAGTCGCCGCCTCCGTTCCCTTGCCTCCTGCGCCGCGCTTGGTCCATCTTCGCGCCATCGCTTGATAGCGTCAATCTTCTCCTGAAGACCTATCAATTTATAGAAGCCTGCGAGCTGGCTGGCAGCAGCTATGGAGTGTGTGAAGTGCAAACGCCTGGTTAACTCCAGAACACGAGGTGCTTTGTCTGCTTTGCAAGCTCCCTGAATGAGTTTTATGATCAACTTATCAAGCTCAATTTCTCGCTTATCCAGCTCGGACGACGTTAGCTCATCACCTATGGCGTCACGGGCCAGGTTAATGTGCATCCGTTCTCGAGCAAGTCTTCAAGGAGATAAGCAAAAGACAAGGGGAATATGATGTCAACACACTTTTCCTCAACAGAAGATTCGACTAGGTCTTTATTCCGGAAGGGGAATCTAACAGGTAGTTCTTGCGTGAGCGGTCTCGGAAACCCTGGGTGTTCTTGCCTGCCCTGTGACAAATCATAGGTTCCACGCACGAAACACAAGGCAAGATGTGGATATGCAAGTACCTTCAAGATGACACATGTTAGAGTATCTTGCGATAACCCAACTGGCCAATACGATTCGTCCTTCCCTTGCTTACGTTCAAGTGTACTTGTATCCAGTAAGCGCGCCCAGGTCGCTCGGTTGGGCCGTCGGAAGTTGATCATAATATGCACGAGCCCGGCAGAGTCATATATCGCGGGAGCCTACCAAGGACACGTCACTATGAAATAGTGAGGACGACAGCAAAACGCACCCCTTCCACAGTTATACCAATCCATTTAAGCACGTGACCCTTGGGTATTGGTAATAGTTTCGCTTGAAGCACCTCAAAGTCATCGAAAGATATCAATGTTGCCATCAACCCTTGTGAACCTAGCGGAAAATGATTGAGCATGCCGTACAACATATAGATTACAAGTACTCACCGTCGATGGTGGTGGCACCTGGTCTATGTATGACCACCACGTATTCCTCTGCAGCAACCATAGCTACGTACTCGCCTTCCAGACCTAGCACGATGCGTTCAAGACCGGACCCACTCAAGAACGTGAGGTCTCCAGCGCTGGTGGCAACCGCGACATTCCCTTGACCCTGGATATCTCCTCCAGATGACGACGGATCTCGCAATGAACGCATAGGTCTTTCTCCTCCAGCAGCTAGACCAAGGACACGCTGACCCAAAGGAAGAATATAAGTCCAGTCACCCTGGGCTGACCAGGTTCCGTAGGGCTTGTATTGCACTTGGGCGGGGTGATCTTGCTCAGGCGGGCAAGCGAGCAGTACGCCACGTTCACCTAGGCGGTATCTGTCAATAGAGGGAGGGACGGAAGACACCCAATACGCTCACCTACATATCCCACATCATGTTTAAAAGGGTCTAAAAAATGGTAGCTCTTGCGTGCCGTGAGGTCATGAAAACCGACATTGACTATGTGATGCGTATCCTGATCCGTGATGTCAATCCATCCAACCATGTTGTACGCTACATGGGGGTTCCGTATTGGGTGATATATTTGTGCACAAAGAATGGAAGCCTACCCAGGTACCGTTTCTTGCCATCCATTGGCGTTGACCCTGGCTGGAAAGCTGACTGTGCCTTTGTAATGCTCACTACCCGATCTCCCCTGAGCAATAATAGGGAGTTATTTCAATAAACATACCCATTTCTTTCACAAACCCATCCCCATCCACAGCTCGCTTCTCGCCGCGTTCGTCCTCCACCCCAATGCCGATGTCATCGATTATCCAGTCATCTCCATAGTCGTCAGTGATTCCAGGAGCATCTTCGTTAACTGGATCCTCCCCCCACAATGTTGGTGTGGACTTGCGTTTGACAGAGACGCCTTGCACGCCGCCTGCCGCAGTTGCTCTCACGGGATCTGGTGAACCTGCAGGAATTGCGTCCCTCCACCAAGTTAGTATCCCTCCTGTGTCCGCCCATGCAAGGAGGTTCTGAGATGGTGAGAATGCAACCTGCGTGATTAACGCATCAGGAGAACCGGTATGCCTACCAAGATTGGGTCAGATATTTTTTCCAGTGTGCATGCCCTCTGCTCACCGCCAAAGAACATGCTTTGTCTGGGTGCTCCAGATAAAGATTCCTTCCTTACAAGCACTCGCGAGGTAGATCCCGTTCACCGAAATCGCGAGCGCCGTTGTGGCGCCTGTTGTGTTAGGGTCTGAGAGGGTGAAAGATTTGTCCCAATTCGGTCGCGAGATGGCAACGATTTCTATGCGACGTAGTTTGTAGTGGTTTAATCGGATGAAAAGGCACTGTACATACCATGGGTCCTAGAAGGTACGAAGAAATGATGTCCAGATGGGTGCCATACTGCAGAACAATCATGCATGAACTCTGATGACCTGAATTAGAGTGACTTAGTGGGAGAATGGGTTAGGAAAGCAGAGACAATGGTATTACTCAGTATCTGCGACGGCCGGAATAATGCCGTCGATAAGCCTCTCAACTTTTGGCTCAGGTTCAGAGACGTCCCATAAAGTGATCGTACCATCGGCTCCACTAGTAGCCTATAGTCCATTAGTCTGCGGGTCACCTGTAGGTACACAGGAATATACGAACAAGGAGGTTGCCTGAGGGGTGCCAAGTCAACTTTCGAATGCATTTTTTGTGGCCGCTCAGGACTTGAACGTTAGTAACCTCTTTCAATTCTACAATCTTAACTGTTGTCTCACTGGGGGTTGTTAGCAATTGAATAATCCAGAGTAAGAACGGGCACACTCAGTCGCAATAGCGATACGTTTCCCCGCAAGGTCGACGGCAACCGCTCGAATACATGCACCAGCTGCGTTTGTGATCAATCCATGGAGATCGGGTTTTCCGTGAAGGTAACTGCGGACTTCGGAGTCTTTGCTGCCAGACAGCCAGTATTCGTTCTGATGCGACATATTTCCAGGAATGACGAGCGTTGCAGTTATACTTCAGAGGAAACAGACCATGATAGACAGGACGTACAGAACATGCGATAGCTGTTATTCCCTCGTCAGCTTCATATGCGACTTCTGGTTCCTGATACTGGTCCTTATCCATTTGCCATATCCGCACCAAGCTGTCTGAGCCACCGGTATACGATAGCCTTGACATGATGTAACACGAATATTGGGTACATCCCGTCAGAAAACAGAGCCCGACCGCATGAATAAAGGCTCACTTTCCATCCCGCGAGAAAGAAACACACGTGTATCCGGGTTCATGGGCAGAATTGGTGAGCGTTTTACTCGTGCTTGACATGATGAACGCCGGGGCTCGGGAATTGGAGCAAGTGTGCAGTCGCGTACTAGTCACACTTCGCGTGCTGTCACCTCACGTGACTCGCTACATCAAGGACTAAGTATACCAGCAATTTGTATCTCATAACCTAACCGCCAGGGCAAGGTCTACCCAACAACTTCGGAAAATACGTTTCACTATAGTACTTATGCGTAACATAGCCAAATACCTGTTCATATAGCCAGACATGCTTCTAATGGCTTTTCGAAGAGTCTATCGAGAACCTCCCCTTTCGAGCCGCCAAACCCTTTAAATTTTAAACACCGTAATGGCCTCCCCAGTTGCTTTCTCTTGCGCAGGAAAGATAAAACGACATCCCAATCAAAGTGTGGACTCTCGAAATGTAATATACGAAGCTTTTGGAAGGCTTCTCGTCTCGCATCGTGCGTGAGGTACATCAGAACAGAGTCCACGCTATACCTGGAAAGTGAGAGGCCCTCGACGTTAGGCGCAGTGTGGACGAGGGCGCTGGCGATATCGAAACCCTCAAATGGGCTGTTGATGGTAATGCGGCGGAGGGAAAGGAATCGAGGCGCCTCCCGCTTGAGGTACCGCAAGAAGAGGTGGATTTCTCTCGGAGATGAGACATTGGTAAAATCAAGGACAAGCTCTTCTAGTGCCGGGGTGATGACCGTTTCCATGAGCCCCGTGAGATAGATTCGTGAAATGTCAGGGCCAGGTTTGAGCAACCAGGATCGTAATGAAGGCATTTCAACAACATCTGTCACATGCGAACGATCAAAATCGACAACCTCGTCGAGGAGTGCAAGGCGAGAAAGGGATTGCAATCCAGACAGGAGATTAAGAAAGGTCACCGCAGGGAGGCCGAATGCTGGGAGTCCAGCCAAAGTAAGGGAAGTGAGAGTTTTGATCGGCATAGTTGTTGAAATCGACATTAATTCCCCGAGCTCCAGGTGCGACAACCTTGGAAATGAGGAAGAAGAGAATGTGTGCTCCCGCACACCATTGCGTGGGTGATGGAGGACAATTTCCTGCAACAAAGGTGCCCCACTGCGCCCAAGGCCATCCAACAGCTCGGGAACATGGACATTGGTGCGTATTTCCAGGCGACGACAAATATGAATGTGGTCGAGTATAGTGGCAGTGATACGCAGATAATCTGCCGTATAGGCTCGTCGTGGATGGATTCCGCAAACGAAGTGCTGTCGGAAGGCGATGACCAACGGCAATCCCCGCGAACGGGAAAGATATAGGTCGACCAAGTCAACGGACTGCTTGACGTAGAGGCGAATATACGTCCAGAGTGATGGTGTTCCGATGGCTACCGCTCTCCAGTATTTTGAGACATGAGATATCAGGAGCTCAGGCCGGATGACTGGCCACTCCGATTTATTGGGTTCGAAAGGGGTTGGCTGATACTCCATGTAGGCATCTGACTCTCCGATCACTTCCTTGAAGATCATTCCTAGAACCTCGACTGGCAATATAGAAATGTCCGAGTGGGTACCCTCAGAACTTCGGAGTAGTCTCTCGAGTCTCGCGGCCTCGCGATACATAGCATCCAATGCACGCTCTGACTCCCATATCTTGGACATGAGTGCGGCAAACTCTTTCTCCATAACCGAACTGGGTTGAATCATCTGCGTTTGAAGTATGATAGGTAACATCGCGATTGTTTCGTGCGCGAACATAACTCACCTTCGGGACTGAGGGTTTGTACGGCAACACCTATCGAAAGCCAGAGGCAGCCTTTATACGCAATATTTGTGGGGAAGTGACCTTACAGGATGTTGATGCTTTGGAAGGGAAGCGAAATTGATGAATAACGGACAGATAGCATCGTTGGGTCTGTCGGCATGCATCATGACTACAAAAAGTGTGAACCGACGACCCTCACCGTCTTGAGGAAACAAGGTGGGCCCAAAAGAGGTGATCAGTTCGGCAGAATATGTAAGAAGCCCCGAGTCCGTCTAATAAACAGGGCTGTGCCTTCAGGCTGAAATCCATCGCCTAAGTCCTGAGATGACAGCCTGCACCAGCAACACGTTGAAAAAGGCAGTGATCATACATCACGACCACCACCCTAGCCTTATATGTACTTTTGTGACGTTGTGATCACGATCAATGTCACTCGAGAATGTGGACCTGAGCAAGGCCTTATAAGTGCTTATAAGACCTTG
>JBBPNN010000070.1:0-60835 GCA_038090935.1 Hortiboletus campestris
AGCAACGATAAGGACAGCGTGTGTCAAACACATAGAGCGGGACTGACTCGGAGTACTGGGCGTCGATCGTTGAACACTCGCTGGAAGTTGTCGTAGTAGCGCACCATCGTCTGCGCTTGTAATTTTGCATTGTCGCGCCGACTACGTCCAGATTCGTCAAGTCCGGCACGTTCCATTCAGTCCAGCGTTCAGCTCGGCGTAATATAATTAGCCGTGGCGCCTGTGACCCTGCGGTTACAACTTTCTGTATGTATCTGCAGAGCTTGGAAACCAATCGAGCGGAGGAATGGCCAGTACGTCCCACTGAAGTGCTCATTGCGCCCACTGTGACGATAATACTAGTACGAATGACGGTACGGTCTATGTACCTTCCTTGAAAGCAGCAACGATTCGCAACCCAAATTACTTTCGAGGCCGACTCAGACTACACAGTCACCATCAAGGTACTAGGAAGCTGGCTTTCTCGCATTACCGTTCTGACTATCGTTCATCGTTCAGCATTGTCAGCCTGGTACCCGGCTGCTTGCCCGTCCACATATTCTCGGTTTGAAAATTATTCACACATATGGCCAGTGTTTGCAATGCGATCAGTGCTCGGGTGAACGCTGATATCGGTTCATCGTACTGTAAAATCTCGAATTACAAACTTGAGAGAATAAACATGGCTCCCGTGTGTCCTACACTCGCAGCCAACACAATAGGCACTATCGTGGCACTATATCATATCTCGACGCGTCACATCCTTTCCAAGCACCCTAGTGCGAAATGCTCATCAAGCTTCCAATAAACGTCAAAATCTGTTCCAGGAAAAAAAGGGAGGGAGGTGTTAGATCATGGGCACGAAACAGGCAGAAAAGGGTGAACACACCAAACGTGGTCGAACGTCCACAATGTCCTCTGGTACGAGGAAAATCAACGCGTTCATCTTTCTTGCGATCGAGATCGCCAATTTGGCTGTCGTTCCGCGCCCGTCAGCATGAGCGGGAAGACAGGTAGAAAGTAAAACGCGCCACCCACCATTCTGTCGCCGATCCTCATACTCCCCGTTCTCGTGCACGTTGATGACGAGCGCCGGATCGACGATCCCCGGTCGAAGCGCTTCGAGGAGGTCGAGGATGAAGATGCCGGTCGTGATTGAGGGGTCTTTGAACGATCGGATCGTGCGCGCGCCCGGTTTGGCCTTTTGGACGGTCGTGTTCGCCCATTTGAGCATCTCTTGGTCGGTGATGGGCCTGCCAGACCCAGAGAGACCCATGAGCGTCTTGGTAATGTTCATCCGCATGAGTTGCCAAACGAGACCGAGCACGAGCGTCCGGGCCCCATCGACGATATCAGCGCCCTGAATGCCCACCAAATGCATCCCGTTCTGTTTCCCAAGCTCCACTGCGTAATTCGTGTTCTCGACCTGTTTGAACCGGGAGAGCGTGCTCTGATTCGGCGTGATCCCAATGTCCTCTTGTTCCTCGCCGCCATCCAAGGATTGCCGAGGTGTCTGCGCGTTCCCCTTGGGTTTCGAGACACGGCGCCAGACGACCGAGCCGGGAAGGATCTTATCGAACGCCTGGAGGATGATCAAGCCGTCTTTTATGTTCTCAAACAGGTTGAATACGCCTGGTTCGACGCCGAGCGAGTTCAGCCAGAGCGTAAAGACGCGGGCCTCGCGTTCGCCTTCGGCGTCAAAATCTTCAACGGCGCCATAGTCTTTGGCTTCTTGTTCGTCGAGCGGGGCAAGACCAGGCCATGTGTTGAAGAGGTTGGCGACGAACGCGAGGTTAAGGCGGGGGTTCCCGGCGACAAGGGAAGAGGGAGTGAGGTATTTGCGACAGCCGATGGCGGCGGCGTTTTGGAGGACCTGTTCAGCACGTTGACGGAGATCTCTTGTTTGGAGTGGAGCACGAGAGCACTCGTCGGGCTTGAGTTGGTTAAGAAGGACGGTGTAATTTTCACCGTCTGACACATCGCGACTAAAGTTATTTACTCTGAAGCGGGCTATTGTCAGGGCGGGCGAGGTTCGTTGCAAGGGTAACATACCTTCTCTTCCAGCCCGCAGCCTTCAAGTGGTAGTTGAACCACCGGAGCAGAATTTGGTCAGGGGTCAAGCGAAGGAGATCGTCCACCGTCTCTCCTTCCTCACAGAGGCGATACAATTCGGGATGAAGTTTGATGTCGACCTGGGCAAGGAGACCTCTACGGATGATTTGCCAGATGAGACCGAGGATAAGATGTTCTCTGCCATCGGAGATATCTGACGAGCCGATGTTGACGACGGAACAGCCTATACCCTTGGCGGAGGTAATGACGATGTTGTTGTTCTCCGTGATTTGGAATGCGTTCAGGGGTTTACGAGCGGTAGGGATGTTGAGGACACGGGTGTCGATCGTGTCTGGGACGGAATCGTTCAGGAGTTTACAGAGAATCAAGCCGTCCCGGCACTCGTCAAAGAGTTGCATCGTGTCTGTGGGGATGGGGAAACGATTGCCAACATCAGGGTCATTCTCGATGACCTGTCATTTGTGTGAGCAGGCAGATCAAGAGTGATGGAAGAAGACGTGTGCGTACGCCGTTGATGTGGTTCGTAAACTCCTTTCGCTCATCCTCGTTGATGGTGTGGCTCACGTTGGCATTTGAGCCTTTGACGGTGACCTTACCACCCCTGGTGGGCAGGACGGAGGCTTTGGTCTGTGTTCTTAGCTTGGCGTTGAGCTAGGAGGCAGATGAGAAGAGGGGAGTAGGGTGTCATCATGAGGGTGGACACACCTCGACCCAGTCTTCGAGCTCGACCTTTCCACTGGCATCGACGGACACGCTTTTGAGAGTCTCACGGGCCTGATCGTAGGACTCGCCGCTATTCTGCAAGGCGTGCAGAACAGCGCTCTTATCTACGCGTCCAGGGGTGTCGGTCGAGATCGCACTGGCAGCGCCGGATTATTATCGTGAGCGATTTGGCCAAAGCGTGAGACGTACTTGAACCGATTGATGAGATCAAACATCTCATCCCTGGTGACTTCAGGATACCTTTTCTGTAGTCGGAGGGCTTCCATGGGGGACGAAGGTGGTGTGGACGAAACGAGTCTGGGTGGTGCCGATGGATGAGCAAGGGATGTTTTGGACTGCCACCTCGACGAAGGACTGCGCGCTGTCACTGGCATCGCCATCACTGACATTCGGACGGTTTCAGTGGACAACTCGATGAGCCCATACTTGTATACTATCCAACACTGCGCGTCGCAGCAGCCAAGTGCAGTGCGTACGAGTCAGCAGCCGACTGCGGATCTCCCGTATCCATCCGTCCTCGTGTTGGTACTGGATTTTGGATACGCCTGCCCTGTGTCCACGCTCAATCCAATCATCGCTGCATCATCAAGCGTCGTTCCTGGCGACATGCTCGCAATACTCGTTGTATACATTTGTTTATCCATTAGGATGATCCGACACCACATCGTTGCAAGGACCCGGGCCCTCCGTGTACTGTACTGGCTGCCCCTCGGTATGGCCTTTACACACTACTGCTACACCATAAAGACCGTCCGAGGTCGAAGCATGCAGGTCCGTGACGCGCCCCACCCATCCAGTCCACCGTCTGACCTCCTCCCCTTCCCCGTCAGTCAGCCTACGCTCAATCCAGACACGTCCCCGTGGGACGATATCGTCCTTTTTGACCGCCTCAGCATTCACTCCGGGCGGCCCATCGCGAAAGGCGACGTCGTCTCCCTCAGGTATACCCGGCGCACGCACGCATCTCCCTTGATCCAACCCTCCTTGCAGAGACCCCGTCGACAGTCGGAAAATGATCGTCAAGCGGGTAGTCGCCGTCGCAGACGACGTCGTACAGACCCTCCCGCCGTACCCCGACTCCGAGGTGCTCGTCCCAGAGGGCCACATATGGGTCGAGGGTGACGAGCCTTTCCGGACCTTGGACAGCAACTCGTTTGGACCGGTGCGTCGTATCACCTATCCTCTCTCATTCGCGCTGTCGCTCCAACTTTTTGACGACGGGATAGGTGCCTCTGGGCTTGGTGGACGCCAAACTGAGCTATATCATCTGGCCCCCTCACCGGGGTGGTCCGTTAAAGCCTCCAGAACGACCGGTCTCAGAAATGGGTGTCCCGCGGGATTCTCGGTGGCGCAATGCAATGGCAGCTTTCGAACGAGAGCGTAAAAGGCAGGCCCGCGTCACGGCAGCATCTCCCAAGCGCGACGAGGCCGCCGTTCCTTGACTGTCTACTCGTGCTTAGACACAGCCGACCTTCATCTCTTTGGAATAATTGTCTAGCACTATCTCTGTCGTTTACATGTGCACGTGCGAGGTTTCTTTGAGATATCATATATGTTCGACGGAATCCCGTCCACTCGTAGCTGCACTAGACTGGACACCCAATATCCTGTCTGCCTCGGGCGAACCAGCAGGAGGTATGTCTTTCCGAAGCGAGACAGCGACCGGCGAGACACCTTCGTTGTAAGCCAACGCAAAGATGACGTCCATGTCTAACATCCCACGAACGCGTCAGAAAACGGGTCGATACCAACATTGTGGACATCACGCGCACGCACCCTCGAGCGAGCGACCAGCAGTCTCGGGGAAAAACAGGTATACGACGGGTACGATGAATGCGTTCAGGGCAGCGAACACTGGAGCGCAGGTGAGACCTGTCACGTGCAAAGGTATAGACGAAAAGCGTACCGATATATGTCCCCCACGAGATGTTGTTAAAAGAAGGCCCCGTGACCATCACAACCATGAAGTTGAAAATCCAGTTGGACGCTAAACGCACCCATCAGCACAGTGCGACCGCCCTGAAAACTATCGACGCACCCGTACTCAGTGCATTGGCGGGCGCACGGATTCTCAGTCCCACAATTTCGGCAGGCTGTCAACACCGATCATCAAACTCTGAGGTCCGAAAGCGCGAGCGAAAAAAAAGGTCTACGCACATATAACCATGTCATGCCCAGCCAACCAACAGCAAAGATAGAATTAAAGACGAACAGCAACACGCAGCTCACGACCTGTGACCCGCTACCTTTGATGCTCCCCAGCACCGCGAGGAGCATCATTGTCAGACACTGTCCTACCGCGCCGAAGAGCATGAGTTTCCGTCGACCGACGCGATCGATCAGGAAGATGGCAATGAGAGAAGCAAGGAAGTATTCTGTGCCGTTCGCGGCAGCGATGATACGGGACGTGACATCGGAAAGGCCGAGACGTTGAAACAACAATGTCTAAATAACAGTGGTCAAGGCATGAGTCGAAAACGACAAGCTAACAAACTGACGGCGTAGCTGTCAAGAATTCGATGAGCCCAGAACGAGAAATGAAGGTACCCCAAACGCACTAAGTGATCAAGTTAATTCCCGTAATTTGCTGGAAACACTGATTGGTGACACCCAGAGAAGCCCGTCTAAAATTTTGAGTACGGCCACCGGTAAAGAGCTCTCTTAGCTGCGAGTGCGAACTCTTGGCCTCCTTGTTAGCATCAAGACCGGGAGACCCTTCTTCAATTTCTACAGCCTCGCGGATGGCATGATACGTCATTTGAACCTCGGGGTCACTGAATGGTTTATCATCTAATGCTGAAATGACAGCTGCGGCTTCGGCATTGCGTCCATGTTTCATGAGCCTTGTTGCACCGGTTGAGTTTCTAGTCATGAGCAGTCCAAAAGTACCTACCATCTTGGGGACTCTGGAAGCTGGCAACCGGTTATCTCTGAATATCCGCAGGGTCTGAATGCTTACGAAACCAATCCCAAAGACCATAACCAGAGCGAAAACGATCTGGAGTGCGATGGGGACCCGCCACTGGGCAGAGGATGCAGATGCCCAGTACCTACGAACTATGAATCATAGCATTCCTTCTAGAGATGGGACATACAACGCGAAATCAACCCACTAAACAAATGGGGCGTTTAGTTTCTCGAAAAACGGGTCAACAACGACCATGGCTCACATAGCTGTATCCAACGACATCAGAAGCCATCCAGAGAACACTTCAGGGAATACTACGCACGATATCATGATACCAAACGTGATGAGACTGCCTTCGATCATAATCAAGCTGCCTCTCTTGGCAGCAGGTGAACACTCGGCGTGATAACTGGGCACGGTGGACGTCTATACGTAGTCAGCGGGCGTGCGCGACGGTTCCAAGGGTGTTCACCCACGTTGAGCCCGTTCCCGAGACCGGTGATGATGCGCGCGACGACAAGCTGAGCGTAGCTATACGACGTCGTTTGTAGGATGGCGCCGACGATCATGATGCAGCCCCCAACGACGATCGTCTTTCGACGACCCAGCCAATCACCAAGCCATAGGTTGGATAGAGCACCGATCAGACACCCGATTTCCTGGAGGGGCCTACGGCGTGAGCGTGCTGCACTGCAGGCGAATATCAACCTCCGACGTACATAGACAGCAACCACAAAACTTTGCAGCGTCGCGTGACTGGGATGGCTCGCATCCACGACCACCTGGGGGAAGACCTTTTCGAACTGCGCTGCACGTCAGCACACGTAAAGCGAGGAGAAGCCTTGTGGCAAACCTGGCCGGCCGTCAACAATGCCGACATGACGCCTTGATCGTATCTACAGGTCCATCCGACGAGCTCAACAGTACGATATGGATCATGTCCAATTAGAGGCATACCCAAAGAGCGTAAACCCGGCCCCTGCAACAAACGCCAACGAAGCCGTCAACGCCCCGCCTCGTAAAGACAGAGCATGTCTCTCTACATCTTCCTCGCGGAGCCCGGGCTCGGATCCCATTTGCGATTTTTCATTGGCATCCGGAGCTTGTACGCTTAAAGCAGCCATGTACCAAAAGCGACTTATTCAGAGGGTGTGCAGGAGGGTGGGGCTTTCTCACCACTTGCCGTATCCCTGATATAGTGGTTATCAAATGCATCCGGCAGAATCTGTTTCCAAGAAGTACCAAGCGGGAGCAGGTCCGTATCACCTGATACAGTACGGTTGGGTGGAGTGCCGGTGGAAAGAAGACGAGTTTACGTCGCCAAGCCATCACTCACCTGACGCGATGGCGGGACCATGATAGACTTTTTAATAGGAAATCATGAGTTCCCATTGTCACCGCAAAGGAGGCTAGTCTTTTTTGTGCGCGGTCACGAAGCCAAAGTATTAAACCATACAAACTTAGAGCGTTGTCGTAAGGTTATGGGAACGAGCATCGTGGGCCGGTTTTTTTCCTTGATGGGACAAGTGTCGATAGCATGGAGATTACACGTCACGATCAAGATGTATGTAAACAGAAGCAAACAAGGCTAGCTGTTCTAATCGACATGGCCGACGTGTCTTTTGCCGACTTGAAGTCCAAGAGACATCCCAAAAGCTCAAAGTCGTATGTATCTACGTTGAGTGATCCTGTCGCATCGGTGCCCACGCAGTCTTCACCCCAAGCTTCAACTTCCACTGTTCGAAATGAGGTAGTGGTGGACACCAAGGGTTTTTATCCACAGCTCCCTCCTTGGCTCGAAATCAGGAGGTCAGACCACTCCGGGAGGTGTTTGTGGACACGGCAACATTTCAAACCTGGTACGATGATCTTCAGATGCTTTCGTGGGCGAATTTGTTGATGATCGTCTTTCGCATCAAGGGTCCATCATCCTGTCTATAGCACCCCATGTCTTCGTCCTCTCTAATCAATTCCTCGATTCACATTGCTCTTCTTGCGCCAAGGTCGCTTCGGCATCTCCCCTCATGCGCTGCTCCGGCTGTGGGACGCTAAGGTACTGTAACAGCGTGAGTTCTTGAGCATTCACGCAGATGCAATATATTCACCCTCAACAGGGCTGTCAAAAGGCAGATTGGAGCTTGCACAAACACGAGTGTAATGCGCTCCAGAGATGGGCCAAGACAGCTCCGTCCGCTGCGCTGGGTGTTCCTAATGATGCAGTCCGGTGTTTGGGTCGTATTTTATGGCAGATGAAATCAAAGGGTCTAGATAGTGGATGGGTTAGTGTCCATGTTCTTTGTACATACGATCACTCATGTGCACCTCAGTCGAAAGAAATACAGGCAATGCAATCCCGTGGGTGTTCCATGCTATCATTATTTTTTGTCCCATCGCTAACAGAGGCTATATCCCAGACAAAATAGACCCGCGGCAATCTGCCTCCGTCGAGGCTCACACCCACTTGGCGCACTCTGTGGTCAGATACCTCGGTCTGACAGCGCCATCTGATCTCGAAGAATATGGCATCATGTCTACAGGCGACCTTGTCAACATGATTTCGAGAGTGAGGATTGAACACGTTTGTCATTATTCCCTTGCTTATTCGGTCTGTAGTTCATCACGAACACGTTCGCCCTGACCACGCCCTCACTCACACCCATTGGTGCCACCGTGTCACCACTTGTCGCACTTACGAACCATTCATGCCTTCCAAATGCAGTCGTTGTATTCCCTCGTAGCGGTAAAACAAAGGTGAAAGAACCCGTCATGAATATCATCGCTTTGCGCGATATTGTGGCCGGGGAAGAAGTATGTACCCCACTCCCAGACTTACGACCAGTGCTCAATCTTCTTCTTGCCCTAGGTGTTGATGGCTTACATCGACACGACTCTCCCAAAGGTGCAAAGACAAAAGTCGCTTATCGAAACCTACAACTTTACCTGTCAGTGTCCTCTGTGCATGCAACCCGCCACTGTCATCGACCCACGGGAAGCCGTCTTGTGTCCCAAGTCATGCGGTGGCACCTGTCCTCTCCCAAATGAGGGTACACATATATCAATGATGACCTAATCACATCTTCTGACCCAGAACGACAGATTCAGCTTCTCAATGTCTCGCATGTAATGCTGCAATGACTGATCATCATGCTGTCATCGATGCAGCTCGCATTGGACAAGAGGCACTGGATAGAGCAACACATCTCCAGTCGAGTGGTATGGTTCTTCATTTGGCCACTTCTGCCATCCATGTAATTCATGACGTTCATCGTTTCGTAGACGCTAACAAAGCAAAACAATTAACTACGCACATGATCCCAATTCTAGTCTCGTCAGGTTTACCACCGTCTTCTCACCCCCTTCTTGCGCTCTTAAAGCTCCATCAGTCGTTATTACTCTCCTCGTTCTCCGACCAGATCCCACAAGACCTCTTAGACGAGAGTATACGTACTGCCGCCAAGCACGTCTTGGGGTTATCTGCCGTACTCGACCAAGGACATCCCGTGCGCGGTGTTGCGCTCGCCGAGTTAGGCAAACTGCTAGCCGTTGACGAGCCATCGCCTGCATCGCCGGCCCAGACGACGCCTTTCCCTCCTAGCGGTCCGACGAGGCTTAAAATCGCATACGAGACGCTGGTGAGAGCGAGGAACGAGTTACTGGTCGGGTTTGGTCGGGAGAACGAGGGCGGTGAGGTGGGTCGAGAGATTAGGGAGATTATTGTGGCGTTGGAGAAGGAGCTAGGGGTGTGGACGACCGGGGTCCGGAACGCATTGGAGGACGTTCCGGTGAGAGCGAGCGGTAAGACCTAAGGATTCATATCGAGCGAGTCGTGTCGCGATGTACATAGTATGAACTTTCTATCTCGGTGAACTGCACTTGTATCTCCTTTGAATCTCCTGGGGAATAACTTTAATTCATCCGCGCGCTGTTATTGGCACGGGTGAATATACCACCAGATTAGCCTTGTGATAGAAACAAAAAATAGGCATGGTATTATTTCTGGAGCAAAGCGAAGAGGGCAGCAAAAATTGTCTCTCTGGCGGGGAGTCGAACCCCGCTCTCCCGCGAACAGAGTGAGAACACTTGACAGGCGGGTGTACTGTCCGATATACTACCAGAGACATGTTATTTACCGACAGGCCTGGTATTTAGCTAGTGGTTACGGAGAAACTTTTGACTAATCATACCAAACCAGGGAGGCCACAGAGCGTTAGAGCAACGTCAACACGGTCGCAACCAGCACACCAACTCATCCACGTTGCGTGTGACGTCAGTAGTATGTAAACCTGGTATATTAGTACGCTCCCTTCTTTTCACAGCTTGTCCTCTAAGCCCACCACTACACCGACGCTCGTGGTGACTTGCCTCGATTCCGTTCGTCCCCATGTTGTTTTCCTATCTGGCACACCGACGAGCTTGGTAAGGTTCCTCTTATTACCGCCCTGATCTCGATTCAACCACTTTCCTCCCTCGTAGCGATGACAAGCAACGCGAGCGTGCTGAGCGAATCGCATCCCTTCCAGAGGCGTACCACCAACCCTTGACGCCCCAAGACAAGGACATCCTCTCCCGCCCAATCTCCACCATCGTGTCCAGCGTTCAGACCGCGTCACTGAACCCGTCCGACGTCCTCACGGCGTACGCCAAGCGCGCGTTGCAAGCGCACGCCCAGACCAACTGCCTCACCGAGATCATGATCGAACCAGCTGAGCGATGGGCTCGTAGCGCCAACCGTTCCGGTCCGCTCGCTGGCGTGCCCGTATCCCTCAAGGATACGCTCGCCGTCAAGGGCTACGATTCGTCTATGGGGTACTCTGCAAAGACGGGTAAACCCATGTCGTACGACGGTGCCTTTGTGAGGCTCCTTCGACATGCAGGCGCGATCCCGTTCGTCAAGACCAACGTACCCCTGACCATGCTCTCATTTGAAGCCACGAACGACGTATTTGGCGCGACAGAAAACCCTCACAAGAAGGGGTACACCTCAGGTGGGTCGTCGGGGGGAGAAAGCGCACTTCTCGCTTTAGGTGGCTCCAGGATTGGTGTGGGTACGGATGTGGCTGGTAGCGTCCGAGTGCCATCGCATTATTCAGGGGTATATGCAATCAAGTCAAGTATGCATAGGTTCATAAAGACCGGGAGCGTCACATCTATTCCTGGGCAAGAAGGGGTGCCCGCTACGCATAGTCCTATGGCGAAAACACTCGAAGATCTCGAGACATTTTGGCGCGCCGTATTCCAGATGAAGCCATGGGAGTATGATCATTCCGTGAGCATTCTCTATTGCCTTTTTTTCTAGGCACCTATCATGTTGCAGGTCCTCAACATTCCGTGGAGGGAGGTGAAACTGCCCGTCGATAGACCCCTTAGATGGGGTGTGTTGTGGGACGATGGTACGTGTTGTCCCGTTCCCGTTCCGACTAGGAAAACGAAGCAGGATCTAGGCGTTGTCGCTCCGTCGCCTGCGTGTCTGAGGGTGCTCCAAACGGTAACCGACGTGTTACAGAAGAACGGACACGAGATTGTTACCCTGTAAGAATGACTTTTTTTCTGGATAAACGTGCCTAACATCGTGTCAGGAACCCACCTAGCCCATATGAGGGGCTTCAAATCGCCTCTCAGCTTCTGCTGGCTGATGGCGGCAAGACTGCTGCAAAACTATTCCGGTCATTTGAAACGAATGATGCAGGAATGGTCCCAGCATTCCGTGCCCTCAGGTTACCGCGTTTCGTCATGAAGATCTATGTGTGGTATCTGAAATATGTTCGCCGCGACCCAGTCTATGCTGGTCTGGTAGACAACTTTTACGAGAAGAGCGTCCCAGAGTACTACACACTCATAGCGAAACGTGAGGACTACCGTGCACGGTGGTTCAGGATCTGGCGTGACACCGAAGTAGAAGGTGGACTGGGAGACAAGGGTGTCGATTTCGTCCTCACGGTGCCAAATGCATTGCCAGCCGTGCCGCATCGGGGAATGCGTCACGGTTGGAAAGCGTGCGGCTACACTTTTCTGTTCAACCTGGTGGGTAACCGGGGAAATGGCTGTACCGCACTTTTATGACCCTTGATGCTTTAGCTCGATTACAGTGCAGGGGTGATGCCGATTGGCCACGTCAAGAGTACTGACGTGGTTTCAGGTTCTTTCCGAGCCCGCAACGCCATCGAACGGGAAAACTATCGTATGTACGATGCAACTGCGATGGAGGGTCTTCCGGTGGGCGTCCAGGTCATCGGTAAACGTCTAGACGAGGAACGTGTGTTGGAAGGCATGAAGCTGATCGAAAAGCTAATGAAAGGTGCTGGCTTGGCCTATACCGGGATTCCTCTGTAATGTATAGCATGAATGTGCCAATACGCTTGGTGTATGTATACCAGATGTATGTCTTATCAGAGTGTCGATCCTTCCGCCTATTCACTCGTCGCTTGAACCTCATTCGAATCCCCGCAGACGTCAACGTCAATCCGAGATGTCAATTCGCTGTTGATATCAGTGACAGGTTTTTTTATCTTGCATTTGTATGCGCAACGCGATGACAAGATTGCAGACAGCGCGACGCTGTCAATGACATGGACCGCGCAAGAAATATCGATTACGTGTGACATTGGACAGTATTTCGGACCGTAACGAGTGGGGGGGTTATCAGAAACAACATTGGCTGCAGTTCAGGGACTCGTCAACGTCAATCCAGGATCCAATATGTCTGTACTTGTCGAAAAGAGGTTCCATCATCGCTGCGCGCTGCTTGGTCGGGAACCTGAGCCCTAGTATACGTAGTTGGCGCGATCCAACATCACCATATTCAAAATGGCGTCAAGGAGTTATGTTATACGAGCAATCTATCCTCTCCAGTGGGCTTGGCCTAGTTTCTAGGAACGAGTTCATAACTCGAAATCGGACTTTAGGGGGGACTTTGTATGGATGGGATGAATTATCCACGGTCATATGGACCATCGTGATACACGTACTAGTATATTCATGAATATATATATTATCGACGTGGCCCCGAATCGTCAAGGTCCCAGGTCGGGGATAGATCGGTAACGTCAATTAGACATGGTGTGGCATTGGACACTGCCCTACCTTGAATTCCGTGCCCGGGCGGTCTTGCGCGCTGGGCATTGCGCTCTGGGCGTGTTCCAGTCTCTTTCTCAGTCAGGTCAGGCCCGGTAAATAAGAATATAAATGGCAGCTCAAGTGTTTCCCCACATTACGTCAGATGCAGATTTGCCAATTTGGGACCCCTGGGCCTGTGCCCCAACAATCGCCACTGACAGTCAGGAGAGCAAAAACATAGCGCACGATGGCTCCAAGACAAAGGCTCCAACACGAAACCGTAGCATCATAACAGAGCCAAACTACAATCAGAAAACATGGTTCGCCAGTACCAGGGCTGTAAATCGAACAACTCAACATGTACACAGCCGTGTATTCATGGGGGGAGACAAGACGGAGTAGGAAGCACCAGTGAGGGGTCCAAATATTGCTGTCGTCGTCAAGAAGCCGCGAGTGTTATCGCGGTTACGAGACCATTGTGCACGATTATTTGATTGTAGATCACGATGCGGCGGCACCGTCGTATTTTATTCTCCAACGACAGCTTCTTCTTCCCCACCCACCCTGACTTCATTCCCGTCAATCCCGCCAACCTCGTCGGTGATATCGCTCTCACTCTCCGGCGGAATTGGTTCTGATGGCGGTGGCTCGTTTAATTCGAGCAATGGCTCAGGAGGTAGTGGCAACTCGGGTTCTGCAGGTGGTTCCGTACCCTTGGGTTCTTCGTCGCTAGACAGTGGGATGGGATCGACAATCTCGTTGACGGACTCTGCGATGCTCTCTTCTGGTCCGGGTAGGATTTGTGTCGATTCAGTCAATGCCTCGGATGCGGCTCCCGCTTCTTCCAAAGGGGATTCCACAACCTCGGAGATGGGGGGTTCATCGCTGGATGCGCTTTCCTCGGGTACATTTACCACTTGAATGGGCTCTTCAGGACCCGATTTCATAGCTGGGGTGTCAGGAGATGGTCCTTGCTGGGATGGCTCCGATGGCGACGCTAGAGCAGCCTCATTTGGCGAGGCCACACTAGATGTGTCCTCAAGTGAGATGAGTGAGAGTTCTTCAACCGGCGGGGATAATGGGCCAGCGAGAGTCAAGTCAGAGTGAGCATCGCCGATATCTTCGTCGTCCGAATCCTCCGTTCCTGACTGAAGGTCAGGCCAAGACGGCTCTGGGACCAATGGCTGAGTTTCAGCTATTGGCGAGGTGCCAAGCAAGCTTCCGCTATCGGACCTGCCGCTATCTTCGCTCCTGGACAGCTCGGCCATACTATAAGCTTCGCTAAACACCATCGTATCGGTTCGACTGCGGCCGAGTCTCCGGGGACTATCTGTTCCCAATTGATTGGCGGTGTCCACCGCCCTTGGGCGACTGTTGGAAATCAGATCGATGTCGGGCACCAAATCTGCCGTAATCGTGTTATTTTGAAGACTTTGTGTGGGATGGACTGCAGCGGAGAATAAACGAGGGGGCTCCACTTCCTCGGCATGACTCTTGTCATCGTGATGGATGGCGCTTTCAGGAATGACGAGAAATTCTGCAGGGACCAAATCAAATTGATGAGTGAGTTTGAGGAAGCGAGCATAAAGCGACGATTCCGCTTCCGCTTGCTCGAATGCTTCGCGATGGTGAAAATAAGCATGAGCAAAAATTCTGCCAAGACGACGGGCGAGGGAAGAGAAGTGCCTGTGTGATGTTGGTGGAATTGAAAGCCTGATCGGTTAAAGAAGCCCAGACCGGAAAGGGTCAGTACGGCGAAAAGGTGGATCAGAAGTCGGCTAAATACGTACCTGGAAGGGAAGGCTCTCGGAGAGTTCAAGAGAGCAGTAGCGCTATCGACAGTATGAAGGATGTAATCAATCGCACAGCATTGCTTTATATCATGTGCCATCAGAATACAATATGGTTTACTGAACCGGCAGGGTACGGACCTCCATCGCGCCGTCATTACCGTGTGCAACACACAGATAAAGCCACTCTCCCGCCTTCATTTGAGGACAGGAGCTCCTCGTGCACTCTTGTTGGAGCATCGTAATCAGGGGGTGCGAGAGGTCTTGGGCAAGACGGCTGCAGGGCAGGATTAATACGGAAGGCACACGTATGCTCGCGGATGACTTGACAGACCGCAATTGCTCATATATCCAGCAGGCCCTGTCAACAGATATGTCAATCTTGCGGTCAGGATCATCGGGCCTTTTTGTGTCCTGTTCTGGAGGGTCTAGCGTTTCGTCCTGGTCCTTTGGGGCGGGTTTTCCGGGAAGGGAGACGATTGCGTCGACGTCGTGTACGTCGAGCCGAATAAGGAGGGAGATGTATTCCTGGAGCTGGAATGCACTGTCGAGGGAGGCGAGGGGAGGGAGGGACTTTACTGGGTAGAAGGAGGACACGCGCGAGCCACGGTAGGGACGGGTGGCCATCGTCGTTGTGGACAGGACAGCTGGGAGAGAGAAAGTTGTGCATCACGTGGGTGCATTTAAATTACCAAAAGGGGAACGAAGCATATCTGTGTGAAATGATATGATGACAACGGACAACGTCACATTCGAGATGGGAGCTAATCTCTCTTTTTTTTATATTTTTTATTCGGGGCCTTTTTCGATCTATTGCTGCCAATCCTTATATTAGCCTCTCACCCAGTCGCTCCTTCGCCGTCGCTCCCTGCCATGTCCGACAATTTTCGCGACTCCAAACACGACTCCGATGTCGAAAAGGACGACGCATCCCACACCGACTCCCGCCGCGCCAGCCTTGACTCTTCCCTCCCAAGGGGCTTTCACTGGGGGGCGGAAGCTCGCGGTACATCTAAATCCCCTCGTCGCAATCCGTCTCTCACACCGCGTCCATAGGCACTCTCCCTGTACCCCATGGAGAACGCACAGACATCCAGTTTTATAAAGTATTTTTCGTCTGGTTCTCCATGAACTTCAACATCCTCTCGTCTGTACCACGCCCTATCCATGGACCTTCCCCACCTCTGACCCTTTCCCAGATTTTCAACCGGAACACTTGGACCGGTTATATTCGGCCTCGGTCTTCGCGACTCCTGTCTCGTAATTTTATTCTTTAATCTCATTGCAAACATCCTTCCTGCATACCTGTGAGCCCCTTCCCGCTCCTGCTCACCTAGGTACTCATTCGTCTAGAAATACGTGGGGTCCAAAGACTGGAATGAGGCAGATCATTGTATCTCGCTATAGCTTTGGGTCCGTCGTCCACCCAATCCACCCCAACTACCCTCATGCGACGTTGTTCTCAGATATTATGGTGTATCTCTTCCCATTGTTCTCAACCTCATCGGTTTGTGTGGCTTCAACATTCTCAATTGTATCCTTGGAGGACAAGCCCTTTCCAGTGTTTCCAATAACAACATGTCGTGGACGTGAGCTGATTTCTTTCATTTCGCTTCGACTGTGCCCACTGACGTTCCTGGGTTCAGGGTTGGAATCGTCCTTATTGGGGTGCTTTCGATGATTGTATGTCATTTCTCGCGGAGTCCTTTCGCTTGTGGTGCCGAACACGTAGTAGATCTCTTTCATGGGCTACAGAGTTCTCAACTGGTACGAGCGTCTTTCCTGGCCACCAGTCCTCCTCGCTTTCCTCGTCGCCCTCGGTGTCGGAGGGAAGAACCTCTACAATGCCAACGTACAGCCGGCTGTCCCTGCAACTGCGCCCGCAGTCCTTTCCTTCGCAGCCACAATAGCCGGTTTCGTCATCACCTTTGCTGCAATGGCATCGGATTTCACAATGTATTACGACCCAAGGGTATCAAGGTAAGTGCCAAATAAGTGCTCTTGGCCCGTGACCTGAATGACACATGACAGTCACCGAATTTTTTGGTATTCTTATCTCGGGTATACTGTACCTATCGTGCGTCCCGCATCACATCATTCGTAACTATACCCAATTTGAAATCATTTTTAGGTTCTACTGGAGTGCCTTGGGGCAGCAGCCGCTTTAGCCGCCCCCAGCGTTGACAGCTGGAACACGGGATACGGAGACGGCAACGTTGGCGGCTTACTAGAGGCTATGCTGAGCCCCGTTGGGAACTTTGGGAAATTCTTGACTGTGATGCTCAGTCTGAGCGTGACGGCAAACATCGCCTGCACCCTGTATTCCATGTGCTTCAACTTTCAGGCGCTTGTGCCTGGTCTCGTTAAAGTCCCCAGATACGTATTCTCGGTTGTGGGTATGGCAATGTACGTCCTATCTTAGCGACGTTCCTGTTGATGACTCTATCTAACCATTTCTCCATAGTGCGCTACCTCTCGCCATCGTCGGTGCCCACAAGTTCTATACCACGCTCACAGACTTCCTTAGTCTCATCGGCTACTGGGCAAGTGCATATGGTGCCATCCTCCTTGTTGAACACTTTTATTTCCGGAGCGGCGACTTCACCTCCTATGATCACGCGGATTGGAATGTTGCTAAGCGTCTGCCGTGGGGAGCAGCTGCCCTGGGCGCGGGCATCCTTTCATTTGGCCTTGTAATTCCTTGCATGAGCCAAGCATGGTTCGTGGGTCCGATTGGTCAGAAAACAGGTGATATTGGCTTCGAAGTTGCCTTCCCCCTAGCTGGACTGCTCTATTTCCCTCTCCGCAGATTGGAGCTCCGGTATCAGGAAATCAACTAGACGCCCTCACACCTTCCGGAAATTGTATGTAGCGAAAATTTGCTCGATTCATTTCCGACTTTCTCTCTCCGCTAGCATCTCAATTCCCAAACCTCACGAGCGAACGCTTTCCGAGTGCCCCCCCTTTTTTGACATGTTTTGATGGTTTCCAGAACCACTCGTCGAAGAAGCGTCCATGACCCGCGAACGTATACATTGGCCTTCCATTTGATGAAAACATCCGATCATATCTATCCTTTTTTTAGTTATATATTTTGGTGCTTTGATTCAGTTGTGGCATATGTTCTGTTTTGCTCTGGTCTACTTAGATTATGCTCATGCTAACACTAGTTTGATGATTGTAAGCTGAATGTACCCGATGATCACACTACTACGCGGTGAAATATGGCAAGCGACCACATATCTGGCGTGAGCTTTGCCGGTATCGGCCCGGAGCATATAAACAGATCCCACAATCAGTTGCAAAATACCGATGCCCATCCTTCTTTACAACGTACCTCGTGCAATTGAAACCACTGTATCAATGATTACACGTTCACGAACCACCACCCTTTTCTCTCCCTCTTTTTCTCGTCTACGCCGAACTCGTTTCACCCTATGTTACATTTTCATATATCATGGCGACAATTGTATCAGTTCATCAACGCTTATCCCACGTTCGCAGGGTCCTGGGTGACCGGATCTCACTTTTTCCCCTAGATCGGCCTTGCCCGTGATCCGATTGAATTGGGTGCGGCCGCGTGTACACCCTCGTCGTTTACTTCCGGCGTTTCTCCGTGCTACACACCGTTGCGCTATGTAGGAGTAGAAAACCAGTTTGGCGTGACTCGAGACGCAGCGGGGCGCCGACGTTTGGGAATCCGGTGTACGGTATGTTCGGCGCCCGGTGTCGGCCAAGCGTGACCAGAACGTGTAGAGACGGAACGGCGCACACGATCATCATGATACATGATAAGATGATCGATCCTACGCCCACGAGTCCGTCCGCACGTCGGACGTCACGGGACGAATAGATAAGATATGTTATGCGAGATATGAAGGACTCCCTCGATGTGACCGGATATGATAGTGGGGCGGCGCTGGGCGTTGCGCATCTGCTGCGGGCCTCGGTGGCTCGGGGCGTTATTGCGACGTGCGGACGACCGATCTCCCAAAGATAGGTCACGGAGATCGAGCGTTGTGTGGCAGGATTCTTTTCCCCTCTTCCCTTGCTCCACCGGGAGAAGCGAGGTTTATAATGGACGTGTAATTTTCTATGACTGTATGCGCTAGATCGTACGCCGGGAGAGCGAGCAGCGATTTGATATCGGTCATGTGACTACCACCGCGGACCGAGTACATTTTGATAGCTACGCTTAGAGTGATTAGGACGACATGTCAGACGCTTGGGATCTATAGGCCGGTAATCCACACGAGCTTGCGATAAGCCATCGACGCACTAGGCCATCGCCACGATAACGCCCGCAACACTCCGTTTCTTGTCGCCAACGGGGCACGTCAATGGGTATTCACCAAGTACCCTATCTCGCCCTGTATTGTAGGCCTGCGCACACAGGATCTTCAAAAAAAAAAAAGATCGGCTAGACAAAATTTGCCGACGTCACTTACCGGCCAAAAAACAAGATTTTCATTAATCAAGGACAGTGTGTCGGCTATACAAAGCCATGCATCATACTTATCATGTATCTCTCTCTAAATCGAGCGTTCGTAATGCGCCGTCTATGCGGTTCAGGCCAACTTGAAGTGACAGTATCGCCATCAAAGGTTGTTCTGTGCGAGTACGACCCTGAGCCACGTTGTGCATCGAGCCACGATATGTATATGGCATACCTTCACCGGCGGTATGCTCATCCAGGAATTGTTGCAGAGGCCGAAGAATGGAATTCCGTACGCTCGTGACGTTACCTTTGGATCTCACTCCCGTCTTTGGGGCATAGCATAAGATGGAAAAAAACCCCGCCGTGCAGTAGGACATACCTTGTTTTCGCGATCTCGTTGTAACAGCACGTAATAAAACGAAAGACAATCCGCGATGCGCAATAATTCCAGCGATTGCGCTAGCTCTTCTCTGGTCTTTCTTTCACTGAAAAACTCGGGGGGATTCGGTATGAATAGCACTCCACCAAACACATGTAGTAACTCTGGGGATGCGAACGGGTTCCGAGGTGCATGGTCTGGAGGGAGCGCCAGCGCTTCCAAAACAGCTTCTTTAACCAGTCCAACAGCCGGTCCTCGCATCTGAGGAAAGTCCTCATCCGTAGTGAGCTTCAAAAGTATTTCGAGTCTTGAAGGTGGTGGGAGCTTGGACAATGTCAAGGACAACAATCGAAGGTTCAGCTGCCTGATGGTCGTGTCGATATGCGTGCTTGCCAACGCTGTGAACACCGTACATAGCGACGATGCAACCTCCAGTGTTATGCTCATGTTCTCGTGGATGAGAATCGTGAAGAGCAGGAATAATGCCTCGTCAATGACCATGTTCATCTGCAAGGCGTTGACGAGCAGGTGATGGAAATCTGACAGTGCAGAGGGGCCCAGGGCCACGGGAGGCGTTGAGTGCGCTAGATATACCAAATCACTAAATGAGGTAGGTTTCCAGTGTGCCGTCTGCGGGGATTTTCCTAGACTTTCAAGAGCGAGCTGCATGCATAGTGTGATATACTTGGTCACCATGACCTGTTCAAACGTACCTGGACTTGGAGAATTGCACCTTCTCCATCTTGCCACCCTTCCTTTGCGGAGGATGGTACGAAAAACCGGGGAAAATAAGTCTCGGCGGCCCTTACGGCTAGGGACACCTGGATCGATGGAGCACAGCTTATAACGGTCGTGTCAAGCAGCTCACGAAGAAGAATCTGGAAAAGTATCAGCTACGGTTCCATTAGAGCGAGACACGTGGGATAACCTTGATTTCTTGTAGCTCAGTGGCATCAGTGACTCCAGATGCCCAGACACTCAGAGACTTGACCAGGCCGGCTACTTCAGCGACGAGCATACGACCTTGCTCCCTTGTGCCAAGCGGCGAGACGGAGGGAATCAACGCGGTCACATTTTCCAAGACAGGTGAACATAGCTCGATCGCAGACCTCTTCCCGAGTCTCGATCGAGAGATAGCTGTTCGTTTCATTCAGTCAATCAAACCTCCCCTTGCGATCGAGCAAACGAACCTGGCGAGCAGAGCGACACGATGCCAATCGCCCTTTGTACGAAACCAGCGCCGTGTTCTTCTTCTTCGTCCTCGTCGTGGTTCAAACGCGTCTGCAAGTACTCGATTCCCTCCTGGACCACGATCATGACTTCTTTCGGACTATGGTTGAGTGCACAGATGCGAATCAAGTCCATGGCGCCGTCATGACGGCAGGGAAGCAATACCGGAAGGACGTCGAGCGGTTCCTGAAGAAAACCATCAATGTCCATGCGAGGTAAAGAAAGACGTCGAATTACTAGATACTCTGCACACTCATATAGAGAGACAGCTTCGTGGATATCTTTGAGGGACGTAGATTGGGATTGTTCGCTAGCGGCAAGCGAAATGAGCTCGGAAACGGAGGGCGTGCATGCCTGCCAAGGCGGAGAAGTGGTGTGAGTGAGGATCCTGACGCCATAATGCAGGATGGAAGGCTACCTCGTCGGTGAGATCTGGTGGTAGTCGTAGGACCTGCAAAAAACAAGTTTTTCGAGAGTTCATCGTGAGCGTGTGGTAGCGATGCCAGGCTCATCCGAGTTGGTCCGACGAGTCCGAGTCAGCCCCTGACCGTACTTTGCAAGTCGTCCACCATGACGAACCCGGGAAATCTCAGTCACCATCATTCCACTGGCGAGGCCCTACAAACCGTCCAGCGCCATGCCACGGATGAGGACATCATCCTCTTCGCAGGGTGGTTCTGTCCGTTCGTTCAACGCGCATGGGTCTCGCTCGAATATCTTGGCATCCCGTACAAAGTGCGTGCTCGATCTGCGACGATCCAATCAACTCATACGTCTGTCTAGTATCGTACGTCCAAACCATCCCAATGTAGTGCCGAGCATGTTGTAAACACACCATGTATGCGTTGACAGACGAAGTCAATCCGTACAAGAAGCCAAAGGAACTCCTCGATCTCTCCCCCAAAGGCCTGATCCCCGCGTTGAGGCTTAACGATTACACTCCGCCCCGCGCTCTAAACGAGAGCACCGTCATCATGGAGTTTCTGGAAGAGTTGGTCTTTTCCTTTGATCCCGCCTGACACCTTGATATCACCTCAATGCTCACACCCACGTCCTTCTTTCACCTAGCCTCGTCTCCACATCGACCAAACGAACCCTCCTTCCGCCCATCTCCGATCCATGTCAGTACACGTAACCCCAATGTCTCCTCGCATCATCGCGCTAACCACCACAGCGTCATCCTAGACGCCCGAGCCCTCGTACGCCTCCAATCCGACCACATCAACCGTACTCTCGTACCCGCGTTTTATCGCTATCTCCAAGCGCAAGACCCCGCCGCGCAAACTACCGGCAAAAACGAGTTCAGAGCCGCCATCGACACGCTCGTGGACCTCTTTGAACGTGCGGACAAGGAGGTTGGGGGGACCGGATTGTGGAAAGAGGGAGGAGAACTCGGATGGGCGGACGTCATGGTCGGACCCTGTGAGTCGCGAGCCGTCGACCATGTCATCATGGCTGGATTGTCGACCGACTGACGATGTCGACGTGTGTGCGCGCGATCGAATTTATTAGGGATGTTCAGGGCAACCAACGTTCTCAAACACTATCGTGGATTCGAGATGCCGGAAGGGGTCAAGTTCAATGCATGGTTGAACCATCTGTTCGAGCACCCCGCGTTCAAGAGTACTTGTAGCGCGGTCGAACTCTACCTCGGTAGTTACGAAAGGCAAGCACCGTCGAGGTCTTCCGTGTTTGTCTGTTATGTTACTGATTCGCCCTACAGATATGCATCCAACAGACCGAACACTAGCCAAGTTGCGAATGCGATTAGCACTGGGAGGGGCTTGCCTTGATCCCAAGCAGCAGTACAGAGTTGTTGGTGATGGGCAGACGCGAGTTAGTGCTTGGTGAATTCGACGCATGCTTTTTTTGCACTTGCTGTGTACCTTGAAGCAGAGTCCAGAGCAGTATAACAATGGGTTACAATCGGGCACTGGCACTGGCAGCTGTACCAAAGTCGCCACATTTAACAGATGATCACTTACGCTACAGCCGTTACAGGAGTGGTCTTCATTATAAAATCGTAGCAGTCGTCAAGGGTAAGTCGCCTCTGAATCCATCAACATCTCTCAAACACTCGGTAGAGATCGGGGAGATTGGCCACCTGGACGACATCATTTTCTAGCAATGACTTTGGTGCAACCAGATATTTGCGCATGGCCTGGAACAGGACATGCTCGATTTGCCATGTTGCTGCCTTTGCCTGTGTATGGGCGCCATCCGGAATCGAGGGTATGAAATGCGATGGAGACGGGGAATAAAAGTATGCGAGCTCTCGCATGAGAGTGGAGAAGCATTCTTTCTCTGACTGCCATTGCACCTAATATAACCGTTCCAATCAGCCGCCCAAAGGAATCATTCGTGACGGAAAACGCCCCACCTGTGGTCCGAGGCGCATGAGGAAGGCGGGCAACTTGTTGAGGTCAGGGGTGTACTCTTTCATGAGATGCGGCAGACTCTCGATTTCTCCATCTGAAGTGATATTGATTTCAAAGTATTCAGCCAGCATGCCACGTCGCGTGAGGAGCGTTTTCGCGATGCGCTGAGGATGGTCAAGGGTGAGTTCAGATAGGCCTTCGAGATACCAAGCGAGACATACATCCACGATTTCGTTTTTGCTCAGCCCACTTTTCTCTGTGCCTGGTTCTGCATCCACAGCGAGTTTTAAAAGAGTACGAAGGGGTGGAGGAGGATCTAACTTCAACCGACGATAACTGCCGAATTGCATGAGAGCGAGCTGGTAGAACATCTCCTCACTACGAACATGCGTGTCAGAATCGGGACGAATACAGAGCACAGTAAATGCGACGTACGCCACCGTTGCGTGGTTGAGAAGATATAGTTTCGTACCATGCTGGATCAACGACAAACACCGATAATCATCCACAATTCCAACGAACGTATGCTTCTTTATGATTTCCGTTAAGTCTGTCAAATGAACTAAGCGGCCGTCATCTCACTCGAACGGTTAATGCGACAAACCGTGGTGCACGCTTTTTTGGACTGATTTCCTGAGCTCCAAGATGGAAGTTAGATCACAGTTGGACTCCAGGATGTCGCGGAGGCCGACTGTTTTTTTCGATACATCATTGCCGTCAGAACGTGAAGGGTTCAACACTGGGATCATTGATTCGAGAGTACGATCCTGAACCGAAGTGCGGACTTTGTGCTGCGAATACAACTTCGTAGCTAAAGGACGATAAGAACCACAAGACCAGAATGTCGGGAAAACATACGATGAGACGAAGCCGGACGTTCTTCATCGTCCTCTTCTTTTCCACTCTCCTCTTCCTCTCTCGCTTTCTGGCTGACTTTCGCATTCGATTCGTTCGAGCGGCCAAGGAGCAATGTCTAGAAACTTTTAATGATACGGCTGGAGCAGCACACTCAAACCTGCCTGGTATTCAAACGTCCTGGAATGACTTTGACTGACCACCTGTTGGATAGCATCTGATATTCGTTCCGTTATGGTTTCCTCGTTCAAAAAGATAACTTCCCGTTTTGTAGGGTGTACGTTCACATCCACAGAACGGGGGTCTATCTCGAGGCTGATGTTTTTAATGCATCGTCTCGTTGTGGGTGGTTGTTCTTACCTCAGATATACGAATGGGAATGCACCTTTCGGAAGTACCCCGCTATATACGCTTTCAATTGCCCGTTTGACGCTAGACGACTCAACGAGACGGTCTGTGACATCATGAGTAGTTAAACTATGCGGCATTCATCCCACACCCAAGTTGACTCACGATTGATGAAAAGCAAGAACACTGTCTTCTTGCCTTGATAATTTGGACTCGTGCAATAAGCCTCAGCGGACCACTTTTCAGTGTCATCGATGCCACCGGATCCAATAGGCCGAGAGGTCCCATTGGGGGGCGGTGAGGGGACCTCGATGTGCAAGAGTTCTTTCCCTATGGCGTGGCCGTACAGTAGTCGGATTGCTTGGTCTATGGATGTAGACGAAGTGGAGAGTTCCGGAGTCACAGATCCTGCCTGGTCGCTGTGATCAGCCAGAGGTAAACACACCATGGACCCACATACCTTCTTGCAAAGGAATGCTACCTTTGAGTTATGAACGGCATATTTTGTCACCACATCGAGGATTCTTGCGTACTCCTCGGATGAGCTACGCAACGCCGACAAGCGAGTAGGCGTATTGTAAAACATGTCCTCAATCTAGTTCGGTGAGGGTTGATTGGACGATAACTTGTCAAAGAGGGGACGTACAATGATGGTAGTTCCATCGATTCCAGCACAAGGTTTAGGATCTGGCGTCTGACCTGCTTTCGGGGGAACCAACACGCCTTCGGAGTAGCATGCTCTGCATGAAGATGTTGACTTGATGCCCGACGAAGCCATAGAGAAACGTACTTCCAAGCGCAGGAATCAGTCTTGGTTTTGCTCACGACGGACATGTGGGCCACATGGGATATAGATGCCAATGCTTCACCACGAAAACCATAAGTGGTTAGTCGAGAAAGGTCAGAGAAAGTTTTGATTTTTGAGGTCGTGAACCGCTCAGCTAGGATGGGCAGATCGGATTTCTGTCAAAGGAGCGAGCTGTGGGAGTGGACATCGCAGCAAAAGGCAAGCGCACGCACGCGTATGCCACAACCATTGTCCTGGATCTGAAGCAATTTCATTCCGCCGTCTTTGACGGTAATGCGAATCGATGTAGCATCAGCGTCCAGGCAGTTTTCAAGCAGCTCCTTTAATGCAGAAGCTGGTCTATGTATTATCTTCCCAACGTGTGAGCTAATTTAGCATTGATGAGAAGCGATGAAAAAGTGGACCTCTCCTGCGGCTATGCGATTTATGAGTGACTCGTGGAGCCTTTGTATGGGTGAAGGACCCGGCGGAGGTTGCGAATCATCCTGGGCTTGCTCGGGCATAGTATTTGATGCTGACTCGGATAGGTACGAGACTTGAGTAAAGCGACCGTGTGTTACCTTTGACGACAGAGACACCGGCCTAGGGCAGCTAGAGAAGAACGTGGCTCAACGACAAAGACGCGTCGACCCCTGGACGCGTCGATGAGTCATCACATGCAACTCTCTATCCATTCCACAGATGCGAATATCTGCGTCACCGTGCAGGTTTGTACACTCGGAACATCAAAGCAAGATCATTCCGTCGAACAATGAACTTGAAAGCTTGATTGATGATCAGGGTCACGTGCGCCCTGGGACCCTGGACAGCATCGATGTGCTATTTCGGTTTGATTTCGGTTCCCTCCGTCACGATCTCGATGCTACCAGAAGACAAGTACCGCGGGGCGGTCGTAGAGGTGTGCACAATCACATTCTGAGCGACTTCCATTCTCACACCAAGCCACCGCCAGGACCTCCAACTACCCCCGGCTTTCTCACTCCCAGCCGACGAATCCATCTCGCGCGCCATCGAGCTTGCATACGAGCGCGATTTCTCCCACATACCGTGATTACGTTGCGTTCTGCACGTCCTGATCGTCTCACCCTCTTCTCGCAGTGTGCTCGACAAGCATAGACGACCGCTTGGTTATATCGATGTTACTGCACTCAAAGCCAAATGGCAGGCAGGAGACGCCAATCCAGTACGTCGTTGATCCACTCTTGTTTGATCGCCTCCCCGTATCTGACTCTCTCACTCACTAGAATGATTCCGTGAAGAAATACATGTCCAGGTTCATACGCAACGAAGCGCATCCATACAATCTCATCACACCTGACACTCCCCTTGCCGAGTTGGCAGAGTTTCTGCGCAACAACATCTTCGCATTGGGTGAGTCAAGTCTCATTCTCAACCGTATGGTCGACTGACGACAATCCAGTGACGGATTCCAACAGAAAGTTCGTACTTGCCGTCGCAACGTCACAGGACTTGGAGGTCGGTGTACTGCGCAGCCTTCGCGGGGACGCCATCTTACTCTTTTTCCGTAGAACTTCGTTTCTCGCCGGGGTGTATGACTCGTGTAATATCTCCTCTGATCGTCATGTCACTTCCTGTATAGCAATCCGTGAGCTTCGTCGCTCAAACACATGATCTATCATCCGCGCTTCATCCAATCGTTAGAATGGCGCGGCCCGCCCTGTGCCGAGCCTCCATTCGTTTGTATGGTGCATTTCTAACAGTGCCTTCCACGCGGCATGCATGTATCCCGTCGCGTTCAGTGTCATAGAGTTACAAGGTTGGCCACACAACATGGATACGTTCATCTCCATCACCCGACTCCCCTGAATCAATGATGCTTCTCCGGCACCGCCGACACAGGGAGCCCATCGCAATTTACTCTCACATACTCGTATTCGATCTCGATCTGGAATGGAATCTCGCTGTGCACTTGACTCGGGCACGCTGTTGCAGCCGCACAACGAGGCTGAAACTTGCCAGGACGTTTCGAGCGGAGAAACACCAAACACTGACCTGAATGGATGGGGTTCGGCCGTAACATCGCGTCCGCGGTGCTATGCTCTCATGAACTTGTCTGCGGGAGTTGAGCCTGTACGAATGGGCAGTGTTGCACAACGCATCGACTGCCGAGACTCACTCACAGAGCAACCTGAGTCGGACCGAGAACGCCATCAAACAAGGAATCACTCACGCAGCGTATTTCGTGTAAAGCTTGCTTTTGGAGAGGTGGAAAGGGATCCTGTGAGCACCGTCGATCGCGCCCAGTACTTGCTCTAAGACAAACGACCCGGAGTGGGTATTTGCTTGACGTGTACATGGGATTGACATTGACATCGACCGGCGCCTTTAGTGGTAGGCATTTGCAAGCATCTTGCCTTGCACTTCACGAGCACTGGCCGATTTCTCGCAGGAAAAACGATGATTTTAAGGACATCATCTCCTGGGCAGCTTGGTGGGAGAACAATGATCGTCTGTCGGTTCAACGTTTGCTTTCCTCGACGTCTCACGGCTTCAGATCGCTACCTCGCTCAAGGAAGGTCCTCCGTAGGTTGGTCTGAGCATCCTCACCTCGCGGCACTCACGCGAGATTGTCTTCAGAACGACATGGCCGATTCGTCGACGCTTTTTCTTTACTCTCAACGGCGGCATAATTGGTGACGCTCCTCCAGATCTGCGCGCTCCCCGCTTTTGTGATCAAGCCTGGATGGATGTACTAGCAAGCGTAGCTAGCGAAAGAAGCGCTGCATGTTGATCATCAATACAATGCATCGCAGACGAACAATGGCAATGGACACCCACTCTTTGCTCACACCGCCCGAATACAGCATACTCCTTCATGACTTTGAGAACGCAACGACACCGACACGTATCGAATCAGCAAGGAAAAGGACCACCTCGCAGGCGACTTGCACGCAGTGACGATCGCCGTCAATGTGGTCTCGACGACCCATTCTCTCTCCGTTGAAAGTTGACGGAAAAAAAAAAGACCACGCTCCACCTTGATCGGCACCCACGGCGAACAAATAGACATGGAACAGTGTGCCAGAGTCGACAACCTAGCGAGCCAGCGGTCAGCTGTTGACACCGGGCCGAGCGGACCAATCAAAGCAAATTAATCACGAAAAGGAATAAGAAATGATATAGTGGTGGCAAGCCCCGGCCGCTGCTGACGCGGACGACGCGTCCAAAATGCTGTCAGAAATATCCGCCGCCGCATCAGCGCTCAGCGCGCAGCCTTGGTCGGGTCTGAGATTTTCCCGAAAACTTACAGCATGCGCGCGCTTACTTGGGGCGCAAAGGACGACCCCGTCAATGAGACGCTTGGTCGGGTTTTAGATTTGCCCGAGAACTTGTAGCGTGAGTGCTACCTCGTAGTTTTCGGACAGAACGTTGCACTCACCGCGACTTGAATGCGGAGCGGGCCCACGATCGACATGTGAGCGACATGCAGCGAGGGGGACAAGAGGAGAGACAGAGGGACTACCCCAGTACATCGGACCGGGAATTTGCCAACGAACAAGTTCGCGAATAGGGTCAGGACAAGGATGCGTACTGTGCAGCACGCGGGACGTGGCACCGAGGCACTCAGACCTAGGAGCGCTTCGAGATCATACAGTACCACCCGGGATGAAACACCTCCGAGGGACAATTTGGATGTTTAACGCAACGGTACCAACCAGGGTTTGCACCAGCGCGGACACGAACAAATTTACATAAAATCTGCGCGCCGGAATGTCTTCCCATCCCCATGGAGGTAAACGACGGATCAAGGGACACGGTTGATGTGAAAAAGATGCGTCCAAGCTATAGTTTAGATGGAACATCCAGGGACCGTCTGAATCCGGTGTATCGCAAAATGGTTTCATTGCAGTCAAGACGAAGCAGCCAAATTAAGACACTCACCTTCTGACCAGCTTTCAAGCAATGCACCGCGACGCCTTGATACTGTAGAGATGTCAACAACACAGGTTTGCCCTTCTGATGCGAGGAGAATCGAATTCCGTCCCATGATGCCGTCCGTGACCGCGTGATGCATGGCCAACCTGAACGAAGACGAATCAAAGCGTAGAGATTACGACAGCAACACAACACGCATAGCAATACAAGGCATCACGATTAATAGGCTGTATACAATCCATCTGCATCATCGGAACAAAACGTCAAGACTTTCTTGGTCGCGTCGTCCCTTTTTTTACGTGCTTGCTCATCTTTTCCTATTCGAATCCATCAACGCCGTCGTTCACCCCGCTGGACGTGACTCACCTGCGCCTTCACCCTTGCCTTGCGACCGAATTTCTTCTCTCGTTCTGATGGTTCGCCGCCGTCCTCTTCCTTGTTACTATCCGGACCGGTTTCGCTCAGCACAGAGCTAGAGCGTCTCGGGGACGTCGCTTTCTCTGATGGATCAGGAACCGACTCGTGATCAGATTCTTCTTCTTCTGATTCAGACTGATCACTGTTCCACCGAGCCGCCTTTTGCGTCTTGGCACGCCTGTACGAAATTGACGTTAGCGGGAAGCCGTACTCCGCATCGCACAGGAACCCACTTTGGGGCGCCGTTGGCTCGAGCTCGAGAAGCTTTGCGCTTCGCAGGCGGGGACTTGCCGTCCCTTGCCTCCTTCGGTTCTCGTTTCTTCTCCTACGGCACAAATGCGTCAACAGATCACGAGCATGTCTGTAATTTGATTTTCGACGCACCTTTGTGGCCGCGGCTGGCTTGTGCCCCCTAATGTCCCTCAGCCAAGTGATGGTTTCCTCGGACAAATATTGTGTTTTGACCACCTGTGGCGTTTCTCAGAGAACCGTCCATGCAATCCGTGGGGTTATGTCACTCGCCTTGGCCACGGCGTCTGGGGTCGGAAGTGCACGTAGAATGTCCGAGGGCAATTTGACCTTACCGGGGTAACTCTGAAGAGTCCACGAGCGAGCTTGCGTGCGGGCCTTGATCAGCTCTTGGGCGAGGTCTGCCACCGTATAGAGATTCTAGATCCAGTCAAAAATCAACACGTGTGTGCAGTCGAGCCGAAAATCGCACCTCGCTATACGTATGCGATTCTGAGTCACGTACGGTCTTGGCTTTCAGCGCAAGGTGGAAAAGAAGCGCAACGTTGTCAGAACTCGCGATCAAATCAAGGTAGAATTCAATATATCTATAAAGGCGAAATGAGCGGGAGAATGGACCCAGAACGGAAAAGGAAGAAAGACCTACTTTGCCATCTCCTGCATGTTTTCGTGGGCGGTAGAAAAATCCGGATGATGCGCAAGGAGGTGAAGAAGACGAATAAAAATCATTTCTAGCTGGTCAATGCGTGCGGCGGGTTGAATAGATCTTGAGATAAACGAAATATAAGCTATGGCCTGGAAGAGACTTCAACGTCCAGCACAAGATGTCGCAGACAAGGGCTCACCCTGTCTCGAACATCGGACTCGGGATCGTGAATTGTGAGGAAGGGTATCGTGTTAAAGCGTGGCGGGAGTTTACGTGCGGTCAGCAGAGACACGAGTTTAGTTAAAAAGGTTATTCGGACGTGGTAACATGGGTCCTGAGAAGACATACATCGCCATCAGCGAGCATGTCAGTTCAAAAAGGCCGCTTGCCTGGACTGTGATAGCTAGCCATATAAATTTGCTATTTATCACGTTTGCAAACGCTTCGACAGTAGTGAGGTGTAAAAGCGACACAGCGGCTTGTAGTCGCATGCGTGACTTGACCGGCGGACTAGATGTGACGCATCAGCCTCATACCCCAAGTAGCCTGTCCACTCGGAAACCCAACCTGTCTGGAGCATCTGCCGAAAACGATCCAGAATGCTCAAGTAACGTCGAAAACATTTTGAGCGCGGGTGTGGCAAGCTCCACTGCGGTCTCTGCAGACGCATTGGCAAGACACCGGTTCCGACAAACTTTCAGCGCGAGGATCCTGGCTTTTTGTATTGGTGCCATGTCGTCATCTTGCACCCAGTCGTCATCGACGTCCATTTCGTCCTTGATCACGAAAACAGGTCAGGTGTCTATCTGGAGAGAATCAAGGTGCAACATCCTTACCGGATCTTTCGACAGTCGACCCATGAGTAATTTCTTGATCAAGAATGCCATGATAGTGTCACTCTTGTGTTCGAATGCGTCGGGCTTGAAGCGTGCCATCTGTGCTAGAACGGTGGTGTGGGCAACGAGTTCCTCTGGTGTAGCTTCCGAAAGCTTCTCCGAGATGGACTTGAAAGCAGTGAACAGATCGTAAAACCGAGAGGCGACAAAGGGACGTACTTCAATGATTTCCACACAAGTGTCTTCATGATCCTTCAAAGAAGCCAGTAAGCGGGCCGCAAACTTGGCAATTTTCGGGTTTTCTCCGAGTGCAAATCGCGTTATGCGTTCTAGCGTTCGCCTTGCGCGGTGAACAATCACGATGTCAGCAAACCGCCCAAGGGAGGGTAGAGAAACATACTTGTCCAACGCCGCTTGCGATTCGTCAGCTTTCGCCACGGCTGCGAGTGCATGCATGCCAACCTCCACCAGGACCACGTTCCGTTCGTCGGCAATTGCCTTTGTGAGTTCGCTGACATGGGGTTTATAGAGAATCGGACAGTGTTTTGATGCAAATGTTAACAGTTGTTGGGCATGTTTCGACGACGGAGCTGACTTCTGGACTCTCTTGATCAGGGTCGAAATGGACGACTGGTTCACGATGCGAAGCGTCGCGCGACGGAGAAAGATGGTCATCGTCGAGAGGGTGGACTCGAGTGACTGCTCTACGCGTCGTAGGAACTCGTTTGAGGCCTTCACGATGCTCTTCAAATCGGATTGGGGATCTACACACGTCTTGAGCAACCTGTAGAGCCTGTTTTCGTTCGCCTTGGCAAAGTCATGCATATCCTCGGCTGCTTTCTGGGGATCGGGAAATTGACCTAATACGGGGTTCAAGGGATTGAATAGGACCCTGGAAAATCACGTACGGGACAGGTGCTTGACCACATTGTTTAGTCGTTGTATAATTGATTCCTCGTTTTCGTCGATCACGCCACCCTAACGGGTACTCATAAGGAAAAGTACGACGGACGTGCACAAAGAGCTTACGTTGTTCTGTATGCATGCTTGCAGATAATGTTCATACATGGTAGGACGACTACACACGATGTCGATCTTGGTTGTCCGCAACGATAAAATCGATCGACGCACTTTGCTTTAATCCCACTCATACTCAGAATTGTGTTGACACCGAGGTCATCTAGATGCTGCATGGTGTTGAGCAAGTGATCTGTCCACGCCACCTCGTCGACCTCGACATTTTTCGACGTCGAGGCGGAAATTGTGGAAGACGAAGGTAACGGGAGAACATAATCGGCAATGACTTGCTCCGCAGCAGCTTTGGCTTCCAACGTCACGTTGGAGATGTGCAAAATCTCATTAGGAATCCACGCGAAATGTTTGACCGCAGACGTGTCACCGTTCTCGCTGGATATAAATGTATCAGACGGCAACACTCACGGGAAGAAGGGACGTACATCTCCGGATATGCAAGGCTGTATAGCTTGCCAAGCGCATTCATAGCCTCCACACGGACGGCGTGTTTCTTGTCCATTCCACGACCACCAACAGCCCGAAGTTGTGCTTCAGAGACGTAGTGGAGCGCAGTATCGTAATCGAGCCGAGAGTAGACTTTGCACACCGCGGCACGAACTTTCTCGTCGGGATCTAGAAGTTTGAGCTGAAGCATTTCTATTCGAGAGCAACGTCAAGGCCGTGGTCTACGGGTCCCGAGATAGGAGCTTGCCTTCGACGGTGTCTCTCTGTTCAGGCAGGTTCAAGAGTAATCCCCTCGCGCTTTCGACGAGTTTCAAACGCACGGGCGGTGCCTTGTCGTTTTTGCGCATTAACCACACGTTCCATGTCGTTGGATACTTTCTGATGAGATCGGAGCCACCCTTGTCGGCAAACATCTCTCCCAATGCTTGGGTGACGATCAGCCTCACTTGGACTTGGTCCACACGGAGTTCTTCTTCGAGCTGTGGTATTACGCTGTGCAACAAGGAAGGACACGACTTGCTAAGTTGCTTGACGAGTTCGTGTGCAGTGCGTATTTCATCAAAGTCACTCTCCGAGTCCAGGTCACGTGAGTTGGTGACGATGATGTCAGTAAAGTATTGGCAGACATGGCGCTGCAGCTTGTCCGATGTCGCATTGCAAATCTGTACCGCGAGTCTGTAGGCGGGCTGATCCAGACGCTGAGGGCGTGTGAACAAGAAAGCATGATCAGCGCGCTTGACGACGCACCGTGTTCTTGTCCAAAAACTGTGACATGACTGTATCCAAGACGTCATTTGGGAGGGACTGGCACTCGTCGATGAGGGCGACGAGGATGTCGGCAATAAACAATTCAATCTTCTTCGCAAGATCACGTCGCACGAGACCGAAAAAGTCGCGAAAGATTTCGGACATGAGTTCGTCGGCGTGTGGAAGATCGCACACGAGCACCACGCTCTTGACGGTGGAGAGGGATTCGAGGAGGTGAAAGTACTCGTTGTAGTACGGTGCATCGGTGCCTTTGAGCCCGGCGGAAAGCTGCCGAAAGAAAAACTGAAAGATGTCCTTGAGCTCGTTTTGGGTATAAGGGGCGTCCGGGGCGTATAGCCTGAGGATGTCGGCGAGACAGCAGGCGGTGTATGCCTTGACGCCTCTGTCCTTGTGGAGGAGGAGGGACGTGTTTACGAGCTGTGAGCGGGCGGAGGAGAGCGAGCTGACGTCGACGAGCTCCTGGTCGAGTTCTGCGAGCTCGGTGTGGAGGGCCTTGAGTTTCTTGAGGAGCGTGTCGGTGGAAAGGGACTTGCCGACGATCTTTTCGTTGAAGGCGAGCTTCTTGGAGGGCGTCGTGGCGGTGCGCGTTTGAGCCACCATCGTCGTCAGAGACAGCGGGCGGGACGTCGCAATCAACGCGTCCAGCGCGTCCTTCGCCCTGTCGGAGATGGAAAAATATCAGAGTCCGACCGTCTGCCGTGCGCGTGCCGACCTGCAGCTCCCCCAGAGAATTGAAACTCCGTTCGCCCGGGTCGTCCGCATACATACCCCTGCAGCATGTCCTCGCAATCCCTCGCACAAAAGGAGCGCAAGCTCTTCTCGGAGCTCCTCCAGGCCTACGAACAAAAGCAGCTCTCCAAAGGACGCAAAATCGCTGACCAGATCCTCAAGAAGTATCCGCAACATGGGGGTGTGCTCGTCCTTCACTGCCTTGCCCTGTCTCTTCTCTGACTCGCGGTAGAAACCATGTGCATGAAGGGCCTCGTCATGGTCCACCTCGGCGAGCGCGACGCAGGCATCGCTCTGATCAAGGATGGCATGCGCAAAGACCTCCAGTCGCACATATGTTGGCACGTCTGGGCCCTCGTACAAAAGGGGGAACACAATTACGAAGAAGCCCTCAAATCCTACACGATGGCGCTCAAGATCGACAAGGTGGACACCATGCACGCGACGTTTGCTCATCACGTTGACCTCGGGCATTGTAGGATAACTTCAACATCATCCGAGAAACATCCATTCTCCAAACGCATATCCGCCAATACGACGCGCTCGTCGAGTCCCGCCTCCACATGCTTCGTTTGCGTCCTTACTCACGCGTCCACTGGATCGGCGTCGCGCTTGCGTACAAGCTAGCCGGTAATGTAGCCGAAGCAAGACGTTACCTAGATCACATGGAGGGTTTCTTGCGGGTGTGATCTGCTCATCCTCGGTTCGCTATCCTCATTCATTCTGCATCTCAGAACGTTCCTGCCCGCGATTCCGAGTACGCAGAACTCGTCTTCTTCCACATTCGTGTACTGGAAGAGTTGGGAGAGTTCCAGGAAGCCTTGACCCTCCTGGATAAAAAGGCAAAGGACAGAATGTTGGTCGATCGTCCATCAATCGTAGAATGCAGAGGTGAGTCACGTGGACCACCTGTCGTTGGTCTGCTGATCCTGCCTACAAGCACGTCTCTTCGGAAAACTCAAGTCGACCGCTGACGCGGATAGCGCACAAAAAGAGGAATGGGCAGAGGCAGCCGAACAATCGTGGAGAGAACTGATCGACCAAAACCCCGACAGTCAAGACTATTACACGGGTTTCCTTGCCAATGCTGACATCGATCTTGGTAATGCGGCAATATATACCTCTATCGACGCGATCTTATGCCATGAAAGACAGCCCGACTGATGAGTCGCGAACAAAAGCCCTTGCCATTCTCGAGCAGTTCTCGTGCAGGCACCCAAAAGCAAACACACACCAACGGCTAGCTCTCACCATCGCGGAGGGTAAGCCAGGCTTGTATCGTCAGTGCCATCTTGAACCGTTTCTAGGCGAAGTATTCAAGGAACTGGTGAAACCCTATCTCGAGCGGGCACTTCAGAAAGGGATACCCTCCCTCTTTAGCGACGTTAAAAACCTGTATACTAACCCGTTCAAGCTGCAGTCAATCCAAGACATTATCGAAGATATCCGTTCGAGCGTCTCCCCAAAAGATCAGGCGCAACCCTCGACGTCTCCGGACCCCACAGACTATCTCTGGACGCTCTACTTTCTCGCACAACACTACTCTTTCCTGGGACAACACGAAAAGGCGCTCGAGATTCTCCATACTGCGATGGAACACACGCCGACGCTGCCTGAGTTGTACATGACAAAGGCGCGGGTGCTGAAGCGCGCCGGCGATCCTTTTGGAGCCGTGCGCGCCATGGATGACGCTCGGAGACTCGATGGCCAAGATCGGTATGTGAACACCAAGTCGGGTAAATACCGTCTGCGCGCAGGGATGATCAACGAAGCAGACGATGTCTTGGGGCTGTTTACCAAGGTTGACCGTGCATCGCCGTTCCCTGGCCACACCGCTGACCGGCTCTTCAGAAAGGCGTACCTACCGGCGCAGACTTGCTAGAGATGCAAGCGTTGCATTATCTCGTCGAAGTAGGTGACGCGCAGAGACGGCTGGGAAGGTACAACCTGGCGCTCAAGACGTATTACTCTCTCCAAAAGGTACAGGCTTCGCTGTTGGATACGCTTCGTTGGTGCTACAACTTTTTGCTTCAGTTGTTCCATGGTTTCCGCGAGGAGCAATACGACTTCCACCTGTATTCGCTTCGTAGGAGCATGCTTGGTTCTTACGTTGCGTGCGTCCATGTCGTCCGGCACAGGAACAGGTCCCATCAGTTACTGATGTCACTTTGACAGAATGCTTGGCTGGGAAGACGATCTCCACTCCCACCCTGCATATATTCACGCTGCGGTGTGGAGCGCCCGAGTAACGCCTCTTTTTTACTCAAGTGTGCCACATTAACGGGGTTTGTGGCCAGATATGGATTCAGCTGTACGACGATCCTTTGAAAATCAAATCCCTACATCCGCCGGGTGAGGGAACCCTTGATGCGATGGGTTCCTCCTGACCGATCATTCCTGGCAGAACCTTCTGGCGAAAAGTCGAGGAAAGCGCTGAACAAGGCAAAGAAGGCGGCGCATAAAGCGATGGCGGAAACGTCGCCGGACTATGACGACGCGAGCGCACAAAAGGGTGAATTCAGGCATCGTTTTATCCGTTTCCGTGTATACGATATCACCATGCGGTTAGTAGTGCGGGCGAAACAAAACGAAGACAAGGGACTCGAAGCTCCCCCGGCCAAGGACGACGATCCAGAGGGGTTGAAGCTCGTCGCGGCAGACGACCCGTTGGAGCGGGCGAGCAAGCTCCTTGGGTTGCTGGGAGAGTTTGGCAAGGACGATATAGACGTGAACGTGACGTCGTTTGACGTTGCGATACGGCAGAGTGCGTATTTCGTTTTTGTATCTTTGCGGCGACGGGATCTTGAGTTTGTAGAGAAATACTTGAAAGCCACGCGAGCGCTTCGTCAGGCGCACGCGCGTGACCCACACCATCCGGAAGTGCATGTCCGCATCGTGCAACTGGCGAGAGCAGGTTGGTCGTCTCTGCGTTTGCGGCACGATTACCAACGCGATTTGCAGTGGCTTGCGCGAGCGACGTCCCCGAGCGGGTCAAGTCGGTGCTCGAGGAATCCATGGCTGCTCTGAAGCCGGCCGAGGTGTCGCTGGACACGTTCAACTCGCAATACCTCCAACGCCATTCGTCGTCTGCGCCGGCCATCCTCGGCTCTGCCAAGGTGTCGCAAGTGTTGGGTGCGCCGAGGGGAGAGGTCGAGGATGTGTTGTTTACGACGTTGACGGACGGCGTGCAACTCGGACTCGAGGTTGGTTGTCTATTACCACCGCGAGCTCGTTTGCTGAACACGCTCACAGGACGCAGGCGAGATCGTGTCGTACCTCTCACAGATTGAATCACCGCGGGCGGACGAATTCCGGATAGCATGCGATGGCAAGTTTACTCTGAGCAAGGTGTTCAAGAGTGGGAAGGAGCAGGCAGCGTTGAGACGACAGTGCATCGACCCGAGGGACGAGAACGAGGTGGAGACTGTGTTTTGAAGATGTTTTGTAATAGGATCTTAGACACACTATGCGCGGAACTCAGGCAGGTTATACACGGGACCGTGTGAACTGATCCGGAGGATGCCGGAGGTGGATGTGGAGGGCAGTATCGAGGGAGCGACGACGACCGAGAACCGTCAAGACACACCGGACTCTGCAACATGGTAAGCCAGTCTCTGAGATGTCGACGGCTCTGTTTGCGTGCTTTTGGCCCATCGCGACGATCGGAGACGATGGATGGGGGCAGGGTGGTATGGATGCTGACCAGTTCAACAGACCAAGAAAAGAAGAAACGGGGGTCGCAACAAGAAAGGGCGCGGCCACGTTGGGTTCGTGCGCTGCTCCAACTGCTCGCGGTGCGTGGCAAAGGACAAGGCGATCAAGCGCTTTACGGTGCGGAACATGGTGGAGAGCGCGGCCGTGCGCGATATCAGCGAGGCGAGCGTGTATCCCGGTGCGTTTTTTTCTGTCGAGGGGGGGTGGGCCTGACGGCGGAACAGAATATGTCATTCCAAAGTTGTACATCAAAATCGCATACTGCGTCTCGTGCGCGATTCACTCGCATGGTGAGACTGCCCGAGGCATGTGCGACGTCGCTGATGATCAACAGTCGTGCGTGTGCGGTCACGCGAGGGGCGCCGCAACCGCGCGCCGCCCCCGCGCGTGCGATGGAAAGACGGCAAGAAGGTGAACCCGGCGGTGGCAGCTGCAGAGGATGCAAAGGCGGCGGCGGCGGCGGGGAAAGCATGAAACGGTAGTGTACACAGCAGATTGTGGACCGGAATGCAAGGATTGTGACGTCAGCAGAGTGACGAGAAGCAGGGGGGTGGCTTGATGTCGCCGGGATGAGCGGAGGTGTGCCGAGTCGGACGGAAAGTGTCCGGATGATAGGAGGGATTCTCGCTTAGGCGTGGGAATGTCGTGTCCTTGTGAATCGGATCGAAGTGACAGCCCGACGACAACGAACGACAGCGTCGACCGACAAAGATGGACCTGCCCGGCTTAAATACCCGGCCAAACACGCCTCTGCCCCATCACCATGTCCTGGCAGAACCTCCCCACAGAGCTCCATCTCGCCGTCATCCGCCTCCTCCCCCACACCGCCGTCCGCGCCCTCTCCTCCACCGACTCCCACGCCCGCGCACTCGCCCTCCCCGCCATCTTTGCACACGTCGACCTCCCCTCCCCGCACGCACTCGCCGCCTTTGTCCGCCATGTCCCCACCCACTACGGCGCATACGTCAGATCCCTCGCCGTCTCCACCCCCGGTGCCACAGGGGCTACCGACATCTTCGCCCTCCTCCTCGCCTGCCCCCGCATCCACACCCTCTCCCTCTCCCTCGCATCCCCCATCGACCCCGAGCAAGCACTCCCCGCGTTCGCCCGTCTGCCCCACCTTCGCTCCCTCCAGATAAGCTGCTGCGCCCGCGAAGACGTCACTCCTGTGTAAGTCGCCCTGCCATCTCCACACGCCCGGCTCACCAGCCCCACAGCTCCGAGCGTCTCGTCGTCGCCCTCGCTGCCTCCCTCCCCTCCCTCGCCCATCTCTCCCTCTCCCGCATCACCCGCTCAGCCATCCACGTCGACCCCTGTGACGTCCCATACAACGTCCCCATCGTCACCAACGACTTTGACGTCCCCCCTCACCCCCTCTTGGGAAGCGATCTCGCACTCCCCAGTCTCCTGCGTCTCCCCTCCCTCCGCACCCTCGAAATCCGCGACACCTGGCTGGGCTGCGACACAAAAATCGACGGGCCTCCCTCGCCCTTGGAGAACCTCGTCCTCACGGGCAGCATGTACTCTGACACCCAGTCCGAGGCCCACGCGTGCGCAGCCTGGCTGCGTGCTTGCCCGTCCCTTTGCTCCCTCGAGCTCGGAACATCCCTTGCTTCCCTTCCAGAACACACATTGCCTCGTGTCTCTCACGTACACATCAACGCCTCCCGTGTCCTCCCCGATGATCTCTCGTCGACCTTGGACGCATTAAAGCCATGCTGCGTCGAGTCCATCTCGATCGCTTACGAACAAGAACGCCACATGACGTCGCAAGACGTCCCTCTCAAAACACCACCCCAAAACGACTTTGCGCGCGAGTGTGCCCTAGATGATCTCCAGGACTGGAGCACCGCCATCCAGGCCTTTTTGCTCGCCCGCTCAAACGACGAGTGGAGCGCACTCGCCCGTGTAGACGTCTCTCTTGCCCACGACGTTCACGCTTCATGGAAGCTCTGAATCGTGTCGTTATTTTGTTTCTATTCTCGTTTCTCTGGGTTGCCGCGATACCCTCGTCTTCATGTAACAAGGCTGTACGACCATACCTTTTATGTACACTATTAGAAGCGTCTATGCATTCGCTTGACAATGAGCATCATACGTTCTGATGGACCTAGCGCGCCCTCGCCCATCAATCACGGGGGTGATAATTACGCACGGACTTGCCGTCGGATCATTCCCATCGTACGACCATCATTCGCGACGGCCTTACCGTGGCCGGCGTGAAATCGCACACACGTCCTTTTCGAGCAAGTTGGGACCAGGTGGGGGGACCACATGCGATCCAGAAAACCAGATCGTCTTCACAGCAAGCGCGACTTGCCGTTGGACAAAGTACCAAGACAACAATCAGCATGTGATCCAGTGGAAAACCCGGTGGTCCTCGGTGCACAGCCAGGGCTCATTGACAATGCTCAGCGCATCCATACAGTACCCCAAACGCGGGACAAGTATACCAGGCCGTCGTGTCGGTGCAAGTTCGGATTCCGGCCCTCTTGTGCGAGTTTGGATGCAGACGATGACTGCTTCTCCATTTCGGAAACGTTGCCGGGTTTCGAACGACAGGGAAAGGATCCGAACCTACTGACAGGTCGGTCGTCCCATTTGCCCGTCCGCTGCTCCATGGACATGCTACTCCGCACCAGATGACGCATCCTGTGTCCGACCACCGCTGCCGGGGTCCCCCGCCGTCATCGAAAGCGCAGCAGACGATCCATGCAAGTACAGATTTGATCCGTACTTGACTGACACTGTGGCCGTCTTCTCCCGTCCGTTGTTCCATGGAAATGCTGTTCAGCACCAGGTGGTTCGTAGCATCCTGTGTCCGACCACCGCTACCGGCCCCCCCCCCGTCCTAGGGATCTCAGAAGCGTCGGATGTGAAACGTTGGGATAGCGATGCGAGTCAGGTTCTGGAACAGAACTGTAGGGGTGCCAAGAGGTGTGTGTCCTTGTAAACACGATCGACTTGCGATTGGTTTCACCCTGTTCGCAGGCATTCGTGTACTCCTCCGTCCTCCCTCGTGCGAATCTGGGCCCGTGTGAAACCGTACGTCTCTTGGAGTTGGTGTCAAGCCACTCGATGCGTCCTGGTCGCGTTTTCTGTTGTTCAACCCTCTCCGAGTGACCCACGCCCATTCTGCATTGGCGCCCTGTTTCCGACCCTGCGTCGCCATTCTTGAGAAACTGCAAGATGTGAAACGTCGTCCCCGCGAACACACCGGGACAAGTGACAAGTCGGAATGGAGACGCACGCATGATTGACTTTGGGGCGGTTTCAACTTGCATTTCTCCCGTGTATGCTCTTGTTTGTCTCTTGTTCTAGACTCTCTCTCCTCGCGACACATCTGAATCCGATTCTGGAACGTTGACGCCAGCAACAGATTTAGATTCGGTTCATGCTTGTAGACCGGGCGTCTCTTCGTCTCGAGCCACCCGACGCGTCCTTGCCGCGTTGTCCGTTCCCCCGTGGCCCGACTCGCCCTAGGCACTTCTCGACGCCCTGTTTCGGACCTTGCTGTGCCGCCACGCTTGGCCGTTCAGAAGCCCCCGATGCTGAAACGTCCCCGCGAATGAAATGCACAAGGAGAGCGAGAACAAAGGGGCGTGTCATGATTAACTTTTTGATGGTTTCCCATGTGTGTTTATGAAACGTTCGCGGCGAATAGCGAGTATGCCGGGTTGGGGGTGCCGAGTCTTGGGTGCGCATGGAAGCATGATTGACGTTGGTGATGTGGTTTCACTCGTATTTCCCGTGTTCAGCTCGCTTTTCGTATGCTGCTGTTTGCGCCTGACCCGATCTACTTGGCAGCGTACGCGGGTGTATCGTAGGTCCTGTTTCGGGTGTGTACTCGAGTCCTTTTTTCTTTCAGCCTCGGTCTTGATGGCGTCTCCACCTGCTCCGCGAAATATAGCCGAATGATTAGAAAAATCTCATAATGCACATTACCAAAGTGTAGTAATTCCAGCCAAGAGCGTACCAAACGCTACATAATATGCCATTATGAGATTTTCCTATGCATGATGTGTATTTCTTGAACTCTATCCTACCTCCATGGAGATTGCATGCGAGATACCATGCAGGACTGTTTCAACATGAAATGAAAAAAAAAAAAAAGTCTTCTCGCCAAGTACACAGCAGAACTGCCAGTGGTCCCAGACCCACACACCCGCATACCGATACGAAACCTCCGCGACGAGTGAATCTCGCAGTGACTCGGAACGTGTCGTTTCTAACCCCGCTTCACCCCTGACTTGGCCACGGTGCTCTTCTGCGTGGATTCGGGTTTCTCGGCGTGCTGGATTTCCGCGGGGGGGGACAAGTATGAAGCGCATCATGCATGTAGCCCACCGGCATCTATCGACGCGGCATCTTGGAATGGCAGCGTCGAGGTAGATGTAGCGGGCGCTTGAGGTGGTCGGATATGTAGATCGTGGACTATGATAGGACGTTCGTTCCGGTCGTTTTACATGGAAAGGAACACACGTCGAATCTGAATCATCTTGTACACACCGTGGCCGAGGCCGACTCAAGAATCAAGATCCCTCGCTCAGGGGGTACGCCTACATTTGGATGAGCTCGCGGCGGACGAAACGACGGCGCTCAGCGGCACCCTTTCCGAGGTGGGATTTCGAACCCCGGTCCGCCCTTCGAGGCTTTTCGGAACGAACCGTTCTGTACGACTGGTACTTCTTGCATGCAGGTTGATGCACCTGTCGTTTTGGAACGAAACGACCGTCTTCTTCGCCTACGGGACACTACCCACCGGGCTTCCGGGCCTATTCGGGATGCGCTTTCCAAGGACAACGGTCCCGCGATAAGGCGTTCTTTGGAGCAGCGATCACGACAAACGTGGTGTGTAGCTTCGAAACGAAAAAAAAAGGACAAGGTATGTCTGCAGGTCGTTGCGTCCCATGGACCCCAATCCTTCGGAAGGCACGTGCACGAGTGGAATCCGAAGAATGCCGACGAGCGTCGTGTGTGACAGGCTCACGCTAGAGAGCGAGCGAGACGAACGGAGGGGTACGTTGTCGCGTTCTACCTCACTCACTCGAACTTCTACGAGGCACGGGAAGCCCAGCTCCGACGATGGCTTGCTGAGGAACGCCATTCACCGCAAGCCGCTTTGAACATCATATGGAATGATGTGCTTATAGAACGAGTCTGATCAAGGTGGGGCAGCGGTGTAGGAGGGGACTTTGGCCTCGGTCTCGTGGTCATGCTGCCTATAACCTCCTTGATTGGTGCTTTATAGAAGATCGTACCAACCTAAAGCGCTTTTTTTTTCTATCTGTTCATATAATTATTCATTTCGTACTCTCAAGCGATCCGGAACTGTCCTTCTAAGTACTGTGATCGCAGTTCTTCACTCATACAAGTTCATACATCTGCGTCTACCCAACTTTCGGACACACCATAACAATCTTGGATATAATCTATTTCATCCTAACAGCGCTGGTAAACCAAGGGGCACATCACGGCCCCCATCCAGCGTCAACGTCCAGGAAACCTGTCTACGATACAAGCATAGCATACGGTTGTTGGTTGGGCATTACAAGGGGGAAAAAGCAATCGTGTGCGAAACGAGAGGGAGCAATGTGCATATCCATAGCAAGGTGCGGAAGTGGAGCAATAAAAAATTGCGCAAAATTGAAGCAATGGGAAGAACTTTTTGATGGCAAATTCATGGTACCAAGAGACATCCGAAGGCAGTCAATGCCATCTGTGGGAGAATGCAGGAATGGGGTCGTGATCTGTCATGAGGCTTGTGCTGTAACGATGGTGGCCATACTTTGAGGGGCCCAGGGATTGCGTCAACGAAAGCCGTTTAGTCTATGAGCAAGCGCATGTACAACATTTTCAGGGACTCCAAATTCTCTGGCGAGCGCGCCGTACGGTGACCCTGCGGGAGACAGGTCCCACATGACCGGCATGAAAGGTTGGACGTGCATTGTAGGGTGGTCATGTTGCGCAGAAAAAGCAGAGGTATAAGCCTTGCGGATCGTCGTCAACGTTGCAATTTGCTCGTCTGTAAATACTTTGAAGCAGAGTCAAAATGAATACACGAGTGAAGCACCGCTTGAACTCACCCCTGCAGTTAATGGCAGCTTCCAAGAGCTCATCAAGAAGCTCAGGTTCATCATGAGGAATATACTGCCGGTAACGTGCCCCAAGGATATCGAGTGCAGCTAGAACAAACATTGGCCAGTGTCGGCGAGCGCGAAGAAGGTACTTACTATGCGTGATGTCTGCAAAGTTCAGTTGGTCAGTTAAAACTATGAAGAGGCTGAGGAATACACTAACAAAAGAGTGAATCACTAATCGTAACTTCCCAAAAGACTCTACTGTCGACATCCGCCGGGAACTTGGACAGGATACTAATAAGTGAATGAAAGGGAAGGGATGCCACCTTCAAGAAATGCGACTGGACGACGATTCATGTCAGCGAGCAGCATTTGGCGAAAGCAACTTAACTTACATCAGGCCGTTGGATGAGGTTTAACAGTGAATCAAGCTCCATCTTCGACATCAGACACGGTGGCTCGTCTCGCATCCCGGAGATAGAGGGTCGAGAACCATTCCAATCACCTTTCCACGATGGGAACAGCTGGTAGGCAGAGTTGAGGCTCCCACCATAATCCAAAAAAGTAGACATACCGCATGCATAAGTTCACTTTGGTTACTGAGAGTGACAGTGACCCCACGCGCCCGCTTCCCTTTACCAAGCACCGAGTTTTGGACTGATCGGAGAGCTGCTCTAGCGATCTCCTCTGTAGAAAGTTCAACATAGGCATGACTGCAGGTCTTCCCTCGAGGGTCCAGAAGTATGTGAACACGGACAATAGGATGCCTCAACCACGCAGTGACAACAGGAGGGGTAATATCCTGGTGCCAAATTATCAGATATGGGAGGGGCCCATACTTCAAGTGAACCCACCCAGGGAACATTGTCGATACGAAGAACAACGTTCTCTGCTCTCGGCGCTTGAGGGGCAACGGCGAACGGAAACGTGTGACGCATCTGATGGTTGGAGAGTGACATGGTGCTCATCAAGGATGGTAGAGGGTGGGGATCAATTGTGCTCGGCAGGAGTGCAGGTTCACCTCGAACCGATCGTTGTTGTAGCGGTGAAGATACAATATCCGAAACCACCGGAAGGCGCCTCTGGCTGACGGTAGATGCTGAAGTGTTGTCGTCCGAGACGGTTTGCAATTCGAAATCGTTGACGAACACCTTGCAGACGGCACAATGAATGTCTTTCTCACCCACAATGTTGAGAGCACTCGTCATGCAAGCGGAGCAAAGGAGATGTTTGCAGGGCACAAGAACTGCCATGCGATCGCCTGCGCAACCACAGACAGAGCAAGCTGTGTGTGGCGACTTGGCGGAAGAGACGTTGAACATCTCAGAATACGAGCTTGGTAGATGCTGCGGGACAGATTCTGCAATTGTCGATAGTCCAGAGCCGTTGAAGGGGTCTTGTAGGACCAACGTTTGAACTGCGGAGGAAAAGGATCGTGGATACGGTTCAAAAGCATTCTCGTCGATATCGAAGAGCTCAGTGGATATCTGAAATTGGCACACAATAGATGAGTCACAGTAAAATTTATGGCAGAGTCTAACACAGACCTGTCCGAAAGAGGGGCGACGGCGCGTGTGCGCAGGATCCGTCATGCTTCCTTTAAATTTCAATTGGCTAGAGTTTGTAGGTTTAGGTGGCGGTGTGTTCAAGATCCCGAGAGCTCGCCTCGCCGGCGTCCTGTGTGGGTGCGCGGAAGCCGACAGGCATATGGGCTGAATGCTCGACTGTGTACGAGATCGGCGGTGGCCCGGAAGGAAAGGAGGGGGAAGCAAAGCTGTACAGGGGAACGTCAGAGAAGACTCGATTTAGGAGGCTTTTAGCGATGACTGACATTCTTCGTTTGCAAAGGGTGCCGAACTCGCATCAGAAGGAGTGCGGTCACTAGCTGGGGATGTGCATATATGCATTTAAAAGTGGAGCGTGTTGTTATGAAAGCAACGGCATCAAACGATCGGAATTCACATGCGGACAGGGATCAGAACGGTGAGCCGATCAAACCACTTAAAGAAACGCATATACACACCCTCATCATCACCAAAGCTCGAGTCCTCGGCAGTAACTACCTTTATACCATTTTCGTTGGCGCGTGAACGCCAGTTCGCAGCAATATCTGCCAAGGCCTTGTCGGCTAACTGAGCTGTAGTCTCATTTTCAGGAGAATGGATGACAGGAAATTGCTTGAAGCTCGCTGCAGAATCCGGCGTGTTGATTGTTGAGCTTGAATTTGTGGAGAAAGAACGGAGACTGAGAGGCGTATAAGGTGTGGAAGTAGTGCTGGCAGGAGTGACTGGTGACCGATGTAGAGTCTTTTGGCGGATTATGCGCTGCGGAGTGACTGGAAGCCCAAATGCCCGCTCCATTTTGTTAAGACGGACTGTAGCAGGAGAGGTCGGTGCAGATGCTGGAACGACAGGGAAGGAGACAGAGTGCTTATGCATGACGACTGTCGATACCTACAATGGACGCAAAGATATGAGCAAACAAGGTCATGACAAGCGCAACAGCACGCCACAAGGAGAGCAAAGTTACCTTGGGCTGACTGAATATGGCGATATGAGGGAGATAGAAAGCAGGGCCAAGACTCTCGAGGTGGCTCGGAAGAAAGAAAAAACCTTCTATAAGGTATGGATCGTGAGATTACAAATCTTCTCGACGTTGTTTTCTTGAAGGTGTCGGGGACGGCGTGGATGGCTTGGGACGGCCAACCAAAATAACACTAGGAAACGTGAAACGCAACAAGCTTTGGAAAGTCCATCGTGGGAAGGTTTCTTAAAGAGCGCGTCGCGTAACAGTCACGTGCAAGCAAATTACTTCAAGATCCCCTGGCAAGTGGCACAGCGCAAACAACTCGATTGTTATGCCAATCGAGCACACATCCGTTGATAATATCGGCCGCGTGACAACAAGGACGAGCCCCTCGAGGCCTGATGCCCGGCCCTCAGTTGGCTTTGTTCTCTGAGCGTTTCATCTTCCTTTCCTTGCCGCGTTTAAAGCGGCCACGCCTTGTGCCGTAGGCGATAGGGTATATGGGCGCGCGACGTACTCTCTGGTCTTCTTTGGTTCTCAACGCCGGCTGCCATTTGAGCTTCGGTGGTTGCTTCACACACCTTGTCAACCCTGCCGAGAACTGCTATCTTCGTGTCCTCATCGTCAACAACTTGTCGTTATCATGGTGGCCAACGATCTCACGGAGCGTCACATGGTAATCAGCGGAAGGCTGATCGGAGGGTATGTCAGTGCCAAGTTAGAAAATGGGTTTCCGAATACAATGCACTGAAACCCGAATGAAATATATAGTCTGCTAATGGAGGTGGGTCCCCAAGATCGATGGAGAGAAGGTGGATGATAAGATCAGAGGATACTGCTTTGAGGTTTGAGGGTAAGATTTCCAGATTTCCTCTACTTCCCATCTTGCATATGCACTTGTCTTTACGGCTAAAACCCACTGCAGCTGTGATCGGTTGCAAGAACTTTGTAACGCCACCCGTGGCCACTGTCCACCCGTGCTCTTTGGTAAGAGTATTGTTGGTAAAGACGACTGATAGCCCCAAAGCATATCATAGGGTCTTTCTGGGGCGACCGGAAAGATCAGGCTACATTCCAAGTGATTTTTCCGAGGCAGCTACCCACTCGGGAAATGGTGCTATCATCGACAGAAAAGATCTGGCGCGGATCCGGATACCATGCGGGCGGGTAACTATAGAAACAATTCAAGAAAGAGTAATTCGTGTGTTGAGAACGGGCTGCGAATCCTCAGAGTCAATTGAAGATTGTGATGGATAAGGTCAACCCCAAAAGCTTATGTAATGGGCGTTGTTCGTTGACGAACCGCTGCCCGCGGCACCCGGGCCGCATGTCATTGTACTCATTATGATTAAGTTCTTGTATTTTTCATGCACCCTGCAGTCGAGCTCTGATCCAACGGACTCTATGGTGTGCTACCTCTGGAATCAGGCACAAAACGTCCTTGAAAGTCCGGAAGTATGGCGAGTGGGCAGAAGTCGAGCGTCCTCATCCGGGATTTCCCACTGCAATGACATATCATTGGGAGTCAGTCCGTACATACTTGCATGGGTCTCTAGCCCCCGCTATCCCGGTGCGTTAGCCGCAAACAGAGGTGGGGCTTTCGGATACCTGGAAACGGCATCAGTCAGCGTACCGATTCATGACGACTATATGGCCGTTCACGAGCGGAGGCGCGCCATAAGATAATTCTAGGTAATTTGTGTTGAGTAGTCGAGATTTCAGCGAACAGTCAGTGATGGCTGATGGAAACGCGACCAGGACACAGAGTCGGACGTCTTCATGTATCTCCGGGGGTCCCTTTCGAAAGTTTCGATCCATGACTAGCGTCGTGGGTCTGAACAAATGACCAAAATTGAATGGGGTTACTTGCTCGTCGTAACTGATCTTGCTTTGACTCCCTTTTGAAAGCTTGCTGTCACGAGTTCTTGTAACACTATCCTGGTGGGTGCAGCACTTGATCTTCGTACGTGTTTGTTACGTTCAGAACAGCGGACCCCATGAGAGCCTTGACGCCTACGTCTCTCCAACTGCCGAGTTCCAAGCTATTGTTCCCCCCTCGTGTGCTATGGTCACTTAGTTACTGTGAATTTTTCACCACTTCAACTTTCCTAGAACAGCGGCGAACGCAAGCGTAGCGACAGCACCAGACATGAAACCTGAGGCAAAACCTATCCGATCTCCGAACCTGAACCCCTGTGAACAATTCACTTCTCCCTTGGTCTGACGCATCGTCGGCCGAGAGTCTTTGTCAAAACGACTTTGAGGACTCAGGTTAAAGATAGCATCTGGGGCTGTGAGAAGACCCGGTAGACCATCCAGGGAGCGCATGTTTTTCAGGAGCCAGTATCCACGGAGGCTGCGGGATGGAACGGCCCTTTTCTCTTTCTGGAGGTCGGAGTCACAGGAAGGGATGGGCTGTTGTTCAGATTGCTCTCGGCCGTTTGAAGCGGCGAGTGATCGGTCACTGGCTTCGATTTTGTCAAAAAACCTGAGGAGCTGTGTACGATGTGTCACAAAGTTGTACAACGGGACTGCGTAACCGCAGGACTATGTAATTGCGAGCGCAGGTCGGGGTGTAAACATGTTACGGTAAGCAATCCCCTGGTAGGATATGGTCCGGGGTGGCGAGTACGTACCGTGCTGACTTGGTAGACGTCAACGACAATGACAGCGCGTGATCCTGGCTTGCGGGTTTCCGCAGGGATTAGAGCGTTATATTCGGGTGTACCGTATTCGTGCACAGTACCTCCAATGTCATTCAGCATGATTGGGACCAAGATCGAGCACGGCTCTAGCGATAAGGAAACTTACCGACACCAAAGAGTCTCAGGATCCTCGGGGGACCGTCGAAGGCAGAAAACATGATAGTAATTCGTCCATTTTCACGAATGTGCGAGATAGTCTCTATGCCTGAACACATGATCAGCCAACCACTGTGAACCGTCCTTATGCATTATACACCATACCGCTCCCGGTAAGATCCTCATACCAGACCCGCTTTGAATTGACCACATGGAAGGAGTTTTCTGTCCCTTTCGGTGAGAGATTGATATGGCCCTGGGTGCTGAGAGGAGCCGAGGCAACCCAGAACATCTGCTGTTTCTGGATCCATTCAAAGAGCCATTCAGGTATTTCGTCGTAGAACTTGGCCATGGTGGAAAGACGATGGTATGCTTCGGGCGTAAAGTTACAGCCTGAGCAGGCCTCATGTCCATTTATGACTCGGATGAGCCAAGCAGTGAAACTTCGGAGAATCGGCGGAGGTACTTTCTGTTCATGATGCCTTCAGAACACAAAGCACGTTGGAGATAAGCCGCACGGCGCAGCCCTGATAACTTTTTCAGCTCAGCCTCGAGGCAGTCTACGAGTCAGCCAGAGAACGATTTACCGGAGAATACTATTTGCCAGTGGCAGCTTGGGAAACCGTGGGAATCATGCGAAGCGAATTCGAGTCCACAAGATCCTCTCTCACCAACTTGAAGTTGAACGCCTTATCACCTGTTCCGCATAATTTGACCGATGGCACTTCGTTTCCGTCGTGCTCCTTTTTCGTATGTTTTTGGTCCACTGCAGCAAATTCTTATCAGACCTAGGAGTCCAACTGCGGCCACCGGAGTTATGCAACACAGGATCTTCACAACGCCACAGAGTGATTTGGCTTGCGTACTCTTCCAATCATGCTTGACCAGTAGGTAACTACATAATGCCCAAATAGAACGCGGATGATGAATTTCTCTTTGTCAGAAAACAGTAAAGCTGGACTGCGTGCGGTTCTAGCTGAAACGAATTAGTCTTATGGCAGTTTGTACAAGCACCGGAACATACGTTCGGTCTTGACATTTGGTGGTGTACAGGCGGCTCTGCGGGGGATCTCCAGCGGTTCGTACGCAACCCTGACAAGTGGACAATATTCAACGCATCTGTGGTGGTCCGGCTTTGTGAGCTTGGTTTGTTCATCTCTCTTTCTAACGCCGACAACTATGACGGTAACTTCGAACCGACAATCGTTGCTGATCTCGGATATGTGGGTAACCTCGCTCAGCTTAATCCCTCTATTTGCATCTTTACCCGTACATATTTTGGAAACCGAACAGTCTGCCGTTCGTTCATACCGCTGTAACGATCACAAGTGTCCATCATCTCAGCCATTGTGTCGGACCGCCACCAGTGTCGTGGATCTGCTGTGATGTCCTTTTCTCTTCCGGCCGTGGTCGGCTCCATGATGTTTTACGGTATGGTGAAAGCATTCATCAGAGAGGTGTGTATATCTGATAGATGCACTTACCCAGCGAGCACATCGGGCCACGTCCACTATACCTCCCTTTTCTTCCCCGGCTCCTTTTGTATGGCGCCTGCGTTACTGTAATCACACGGCTAGCGAACAACAGCGCACCGCACACCCAACGCGCAACTGCTGTGGCCGTGAATTCCATCACGATGGAATTGGATGGCATTCTTGCCACCTGGCACCTTGGATCGCTGTCTCCTGTCCCAAACTACACGTCAGCAACGATCACGTTTATCGCCTTGTCAATTGGTAAGGTAGTTTTCTTGTCCTCCCACTTGGCATATCCAAGGTGGAAAAACCGGCTGAAAGAGGAGAAGAGGCGGAAGATGAGGAAGGAAGAAGGGCCTGAAGGCCTTGGAAATCGTAGGTACGCCGGCCGCTGTGATGGGGTTATCCGCGTTCAGTCGACCAGGTCCTCACTGTAAGCGGATCGAACATCAAGCAAGTTGCACACTTGCTTTTCACAATACCACTGAAGGAACACCACCGCCCTGACTTAATGTCTACAGTCCTCATCGCAACCGCAACATCCCATTGCTTCGTGAGCAAAACGTCTCATACTCCCTGGATGGTATTGTTTACCATGAATGACAATTCCTCAGTTCTGGAAGCTGCTTCGCTCTGTCGACCATCCCCTTGCGAGTTAAGGTGTGTAAATTCTTACTAGCAGGCATCTTGCTAACGGGAAACGGGTAGATCCCTGCGTGTCGAGAACGACATCACCGCTCTGCTGACGAACATGTATGTCTGAACGATCTTTTTCCGAATAATATAATAACATGCTTGCAGAACCCAACTATTTCTGGCCTCTCGAATACGTTTTAGTGATGTCCTCCAGATTTAGCGGTACCCAACGCTGATGGTTACCAGTCTTAGTCACAAGATAGTGCTCTGTTTATTCATCCCCTGATAAGGCTGTACCCTTTCTCACTACAACTGTGCGTACCCTACGGCTATTAGTCGTGAATCTCTCGTCGAAACATGATACATTAGCTCACTTTCTACATCCGAGCTTGCTGGAACAAAGATAATAGTAAGCCTTCGCTCATGCACGAACTAGACACCCGTTCATTTCCGTTGCACAAGTTTCTACACCCGCCGAAGAGTTCGGCCGAACGACGTACAGCACATCATGATTGTTTTATTCGCTTCTCTAACCGAGGCGCAATACAATTGTGAGGTCATTACACATCCTGTGGAGGGTTATCATTGACCCAATGACTCTGATATGATCAGAATCAAGTCGTTCTTACCTCGGCATTTCCCTTCATCTCCGGCCGCGGAATCCTCGTCACAATCATACAGGATAACATGCTCATTGGGTTTTGTGACGGCACGCCCTTATCTGTGCAGGTGAGTGGCGGAAATTTTGTTCTGGTTCTGCTGTGGCTCGGATAAGTAAATCACAGGAACTTTTGTTACTGGTGTAGACACAAGCTGTACCTTGCTAAACATCATCCGCCACCGGCCAGAGTGGCTATGCGAATTTGTGCCGTCAGTGATTGATGCACTCTCGAGACGGAGACGTTGTGTTCAGCCATCGGCTGTTGCCCATGATCATTATGCTACCAGACTCAACTCGTCAAGGTCTACGTGGTTGACCGTCAGGACGTAATCCGTGCGAGCCTCACCGTGCAGCAGGCTTGGTTGGCTAACATGGTCTAGTGCGCGTACCGAGGTCAGCGATCCCGTCGGGAGCATCTACACAATTGAGTCAGGATGCTTACTGTCCCAAGCTCGACGATTCTAGATTGCACCTTGGCTCTCGATGACGATAGATACCGGCGAGCAAGACTGCATTCAGATGGGTAGATCACATGCATCGCGCATGATTAGAAACGCACTCGGAACGTATAATTACAAAGGAACCGGTCAGGGATGACCGAAAGATTCCCGTGCAGGCTCAGACAACGCTGCGTGTTATGACCTCCCCAGATCTATCGTATATTTGGAATCGGTGATATGTATGGGTCCCTGGAGAAACAACCTCATGCCAACCAACCATCTAGATACGAACCCTGAGTGTACGCCTTCGACATCCTTCTTGGTCACTCAGAGTTCTATGGTGTGACTGGGTTGCATTAATCGCGGGGAAAAGGCTTCGTGGTGGCCACGATGTGAATAATCCATCTTCCTACGGGGTGCTATCTTTACGCGTTCCTTGTGCCTAGGCTACTCGGAACGGCCTAGTACGTCCAGACAAATATATATTTCAGTCGGAGCAGAGATCTCTCTTCCAAGCACTGGCTCGTATTGGTATCGCTTCTTGTGATGCAACGGTGGTCGTATGGGACGAACCGACGCGATGAGTATCAGTACCTGGCAGGTCCTCACAGTCGCGCAGGTGAAACCCGAGCTTGACTCGGCAGATCCTTCTGAAATCGCTAGCTTTGGACACGTCGTGACAGTCGTGTGCCGCATTGATGTGATGACAATATTTCATTACTTTATGAGCAATGATCATGTCTGGGGCCCGGAGTCTGTTCACTCACCCTTGGACAGCCCTAGGTGGAAGACTCGGGCGACTACTCGACTCTGATGCGCATCGACAAGTGGCCAATCTGCCTGAAAGCCATGCGATCGAAGGCAGAATGACTAGTCTGTGGTGGTTAGAAGACGGAACGATTTGCGTGGTCACTGCAACGTACGTAGAAGTTACTTTTGAATGTTAGTAGTGCGATCAGAACTATCTCCAAGCTTGCAAATTTTCTTCGCTACTATGATCTACCCGAGTGAACAAACAGTCAACGATTTGGTTGTCAGTCCTTCAAACATATGGCGACAAACTGCTAGTATAACCGAATTCGTATAGTTCGTTGCTGCTATGAGAGGACTAGGTGCGTTCCGAAGTTCTCGTACAAACGCAACGCACGAACCTCGACCACATGCAATAGGGCTGCATTGGGTTAATGGATTGTCATACTGGGTTGACCATGACAATGAACTTGTCTCCCTGACGCACAAATGATGTTGATACGCTTCTTGTCGGCCCGGAAGCTGGGAAGCGTCCAGATATTTCCAAGTGTTCTCGCTTTCTTAGTGTTCTTCGCTGACCCCGAAGTAGCCAGGAGCCAGTTTGGAGAATTTGCGGAGGCAACTGACGTGACTACGACTGTCGCCCTACATGCTTGCATTAACTCCAGGCGGAGTCAAGAGGCGAGTTCGCGGGGCGACGTAAAGACCAGTTGACCGGGGCCCTGGCATTGCTCGCAGGCCCAATTTGGAATCCGGAACTTAAGTTCTTCTTCTTCTTCTTCTTTCCCTTCTTCTTCCTCTTCTTCCTCTTCTTCGTACTGACTTGTGGCGTTCTTGCCACCATCTTGCGGATCGGTACATTGACGCCCTACGCCGGTGCTACTTCTGAGTTGTTTGGTAAGAGAGCCGAATGATGAGGATGCGGTGTTGGTGACCCATCCGGATGCCCCTCCACCTGTGCAAGATTGAATTGCACACCCGCACGTTTCGTTCATCTAATCCTTGCATATATATTTGTCCCTGATAACCCCACCAGTTGCGATGTAAATTGGCGAGCTTTGCCCGTGGATGCTGCATTAATGTGACCTGTTCAAAAGGCTCAATTCAGTAAAGAGCACAAAAGGATGGACAACGAGCCAGACACGTGAATTCCATGCAAGTGTGATTGTCCAGGATGTGGAGGTGAAAAGAAATTCGCTTTGTGCTAAAGCGCTGGCACGAGAAGTCAAAGCTGTCATTGTGGGTGGTGTCAACGTCACCAAGCTCTAGCATGTACATAGCTTTGTAGAAAGCGACAGGTCAAAGCCACGTCGGTAGTTAGGAGGAATGATGCATTGTGACAGCTGTAGCAAAAGTTGCGCTGACTCAGGGGGGACGAGTTGACCATGTGAAGAGGTTCAAGAACGCCACCGAGCGGTGCTGCCCGAGTGACCCCACATTGACACGGTCCACACCTCTTCTTCATTTTCTTCTTCCCTCCATCCAAACCGTTCCAACGTCCGAATCGTCACCTGGGCGGTCCGACGTCCTCAACCCGCGCTTGTGCATAGTTTGGTTCTCACCAGATCATGACTGCAGCACCTGCACGAGGTACTGGTCGTCAAACGGACATTGTATGTGTACACAAAACCCGCTTCTCGGCAGATTAATCAACCTCGTGTTCCCAACAGCTTGCAGCCTCTCAGACCCCCCTCTCCTCACTGGATGACTCCGCAATTTCGTCACATCCCACACCAACCTCGACCAATGCAACGGCTTCTCTCACGCCTTTGACCGCCCAGAGAGGTCGCCAGACAACCCGCTATCCAGACTCGCTGGGAAGGGTCCCGCTTCACCGCCGTGGCACCTCCAACACATACGAGCGTCTCGAGGACCTCCTTCGTGAAGCTGGCTACAAAGAGACACGCGTGTTCACGCCCGAAAGAGACCGCAATGCACGGTCGGCCGCCGAAAAAGATGGCGGAACGGGGAGTGGCATGCGGGGAAGCGTTGGAGCCGTCGTCGACTTCATTGCTGGATTCGTGAGTCGGGCTTCGAGCTTGTCGCGCGAGACAGCACCATTAGAGGACGACTCTGCACAATCTGCCTTGCATCCGTGGTCTCCGCCCTCACCACTGGCTCACGCAATACACATCAAGAACAACAGCACCAAACGTGTTCCGTCGATGGCTTCTCTCTCCCGCGAACGTTCTTCAGAGAGCATACGCCGCCGTACCCATGTTGACCATCCTGCCGACGCGCCGCAACGCATTCATACGTATCAAGCCGTACAACTCCATCAGTCTTCTCGGGGACTATCCCATCAGCCGCATACATATCTCACGGCGCATCATCACCATCTTAATAATCGTCACCATCACCAACTTAATGATCACTCATCCAAATCAGCAACTACTAAGCCAAATCCGCCTAATGCTCGTGCGTATCTTCGCCATATGGCATCAGCACCAAATTTTCAGCCACTTGCTAAACGCCCGTCATTATCGGAGGCTTCACTGAGGTCACATGCACGCGGACGCGACCATCGAAATGGCACACGTCCCACGTTCATTCTCAACGATGAAGATAGTATCGCAGAGTCCGACTACGAATCACACCCCCGCGTTACCATAGGCGATAACGAGCAGGTGCACCCACCGCTTCCGCGAAACTGGATCGAATCAGTTGCTAAAGCCCTATTAAGTGGGGTTGGCGGCCCGGCAGCCGTCACCTCCGATGCCGCGTCAGCTTGGACGGCAGAGACGGTATCGACACGGAAGAGCTGTGCACTATCCGACAAGTCGAACCAAGGAGAAAGAGGAAGGGCACTGAAACCACCGTTGCTTTGCGTGCAGGTGAAGGCGAGGACAAGCGGGGGTCAGGTAGCCTGCACGAGGGTCACGTGTCGCTCTACGCCTACATCACGAGCGAGTTCACGAGTGCCGAACGGCGCCCATGAAGATCACATGAACGCTAGGAGCCGCGGGAAAAGAGGAGAGGGGAATAAATCGAGAAATCGTCGGGGAGGAAAGGATCGGGATGCGGCCTTCGTGCCGTCCCTCGCTCGAACGAAAGTAGAGAACGACGATTGGATGGCACCACCTCAACGTTATGCGAGCGGTTGGGGGATGGAGGGTAGTGCACAGGCCTACCCAGATGGAACGTGGTCCGACGACAGCGACAATGACGATGATGACGATGACGAAGAAGGGGAGCTCGGTTTAGATCGTTTGCTCGTCCCTGCTCGACGACAACACTCTATTCAAAGTCTACGAAAACATCTCCATCGACCTCCATCCCAAGTGTTTTATGGCCGTGGTGCGCCAGGCACCAGATCGCCTAGGAGCGGTAGGGCGAGTCCATTCGAAGGAGCTCCAACCGGCCGACCAGATTGGGGTGATGCATCATGGAGCACAAGTCGAAGCCGGAGATGGTTAGCGAGTCGGGGCGGAGAAGACGAGGACGGGTACAGCCACGTCTTCTCTGGTTCAGGCAGGCCCAGTACCAAATCGAGGCGTGGCCTCCCCGGTCTTGCGCAATGGACGACATCTTCGTGAGTTCTGTAATATTGGGGTCGATGAATTGATGGTGTTTCTTCCGTTTTAATGTTTACTCATTTTCTGCAAATGGATGTATGCTTGGGATGCAATAATGTTCGATTTTTTTTACTATGGCACTCTTTACTGTTTTCCTGTGATTGCACCCTAACAAACGTAGCCTATGATATGTTTAATCACTATAGATATAATGGCTGCAGACGAACGTCGCGAATCAAATGACCTTAGAACCATGTCGGTAGTCTGATGGGAGTCGAACTAAATGCTTCATTGCCACTAGTCGGCATTTCCAAAAGGCCAAACGTTGAAGATGTGAGGAAAATGATTGCTTGAGTGCTAGGATAGATATCAAAAGCCGCAATTGATTTCCATGATCCACTTGAACGGGAAGAAGCTGAGAATTAAACAAAATGGATATGTGGCATCTGCACGACGATATTCATCGCTTTGAACTCCTCACTGACTTCTGGGTCATCTTCTGGGAGTTCTTTCCCTCCTGCATCAGGTATGAACACCTTTTCTTCCAAGGCAGCGACATGGTCAGCCCATCGAGGGGGAGCCTCGTACGCCTTGGGACGGGCCCGGAGTGCCCCAAAGTCGATGATGATCGCAGGTGCATCACGTGGTAGTCCCTGCTCGATGCGACGATTGAACGACGCACACATGAGCCGGGTGAGCACGGCGAACACAGCATACCGTGTTGGATCGGAATCAGCAGGATCAGGCAGGCCAGAAACAGACCAGTCTGGGTGAGAACAGCAAAAGTACTCGAGCTCGTTGCGGAATGCGGTGGTCCACCCGAGCACGAAGAATTCGTAGATACGATAGAAGGAGGCAGAGGGTGAATCGGGCGGGCGACTGCCCCGAAGACGGGAGATGATGGATGGCTTGGAGGCGCGTGACGTGCGCCAGTCAAATGGACGTTGAGTAGGATAACGTGCTCGGGCTTTGTCTCGATTTGCAAGGAGCTCTGACACGGACGGAGGAAGTGGTTCTGAGGCAGCAGGGGACGCCATACACTTTTTGTCTGAGAGAGTGAGTTGGGGCTGCTGGTCAAGACTTGTCAATGAATACCGGTACCGACCTCGGTGGCAGAGTTGTAGCTAATATTTCTTCACTGCAACATTCATCAAACATGTCTGGTCTTGACAGTCTCCTGCACCGTCGACCACCAACTGCCTGGGATAACTTCAAATCCAACCCTCTGCTCTTTCTCGCTCAGCGACTCTATGGTTGGAGCCGGCCCACTGCTTCCACGACCTCGACTTGGGGAATACGGGTCGTTTGCATATCTGACACACACAACTCCCACCATTCTCAACCCACACTCCCCACTGGAGACATCCTCATCCACTCTGGCGACCTTACACAGTCTGGCAGTCCCAATGAACTACGCGATGCCCTCGATTGGTTGAGCTCTCATCCACACCCTGTCAAGATCTTCGTCGCTGGCAACCACGACGCCTCCCTTGCCGACCCAGAAACAAGGCAGCACATCCTGTCACTGTACCCATCCCTCATATATCTTGAGAATTCATCTACCGAGGTGACTATCCGTGGACATGTATTGCGTATATATGGGAGCCCATACACCCCCAAGTATGGTTCATGGCCATTTCAATATCCTCGCGTGTCCCCGCAATCTTATTCACGCGACCAAGTTGGCCACCGAGCCACGGGAATATGGTCTTCTATCCCTCCTCTGACCGACATTATTGTCACGCATGGCCCTCCATTCTCTCACCTCGATCTCAACCAAACAGGATGCTACGCGCTCTTGGCAGCAATATGGCGCGTTCGGCCAAGGTTACATGTATTCGGGCATATACATGCTGCGAGAGGCATTGAATGTCTTGTTTGGAACAAGGCTCAGGCACTGTACGAAGACATACGTGCTGGAATAGCAGGATGGGGTGGTTTGCTGAGGTTGCTGAGGTGGGTTACTGTTGAGAAACTGAGAGAGCAGTTTGGGGGAAGAGACAGAGACAAGGGGCGCACAATCCTGGTGAATGCGGCGGCGGTCGGGGGTGTGCGAGATGATGAAAGGAAAGGCGCCATTGTAACAGAGGTATAACCTCAAGTTGGGGCATCACCTTGCGGCTTGCTGTGAATTGTGAAACAGTATTCCATTCAGCTTGAACAGGTTACCCGTTGGACTCACGTTCTGTCACTTAGCGCAGTTACGGGCGTTACAGGAATCACCGGACTGTTGGTATTCCCCATTGGCCCCATCCGTACGATCAGAAGAATTGATGCATGTTTCAACCGTCTTGCCCCATTTCCCCCGAGTGAATCCCACTGGGCATTTGGGGGCATTGGCGCTGGATCGTATCCCGAAGGAGTGGCGTAGGCTTACACATAAGTGCCGAAGTTCCTTGCATCAGAAATAAGGTAAGTCTGAACCGGGTCGTCCTGGTACCAGCCAAGCTCACCGATTGCGAGCTTATAAGAGGAAAAGTGCGAACTCCGGCGTCCTGCGAGCCTGCCTCGAACACCAACTGGCTGGTATCAGTATTAACTTTGCTTGCAAGGTTTCCGCAGGGGTCGTAATTCACTATGACGGCATGTACAATCGTCCAAGCACATCGTCCCGAGATCTGGCTTATCGATATATGGATGCAGAATGATCGATAAATGCCTTCTGCCCGTTGCGGCCGGAGCTCGGTCTGTATATACGCCTGCTGACCATTATCAATGCCAGAAGTCGGGACCTGTGAGAGCAATCCGTCCCCCCTGCTCACTTGCACCACCAGTCGCTGGTACACCCTCTACCATGGGTATCAAATCCTCCCGTCCTACGGATGACTTTGCCGAACTCGTCCATAAGGGCAAAAAACAGTCTCAACAACCTGAACAGACATACTCGAAAGAGAAGATCGAGCAAGGTCTCAATTCTGTCGCCAAACACTTGGCTTCCAAGGGGCTCAACGTCTCCATCGTCACTGTCGGGGGTGCTGTTAACACTGTGTTGCTGAAATCCCGTGCCTCCACAAGCGACGTCGATTTCTTCTACCGCACGAAGGACACGGGATCCAAGGATATCAACATCATGCACGAGGTCGTGGTAGCTGGAAAACTGGCTGAAAAAGAACTTAAGCTGGGCGACCAGTGGTTGAATAACCACACCGTCGTCTTTATGGAGGTGCTGTCGTTTCGCAAAACAGCTCCCCGTCTCCTAATTTTGGTTGTATCACACAGGAGACGACGATAAACGATTTATACGATGAAGCCATTAGGCAAAATGATAAGGTATTCGCTGCCAAGGGATTGACGGTGTATGCTGCCCCCTGGAATTATGCAATGATGGCCAAACTAGACCGAGCCGTAAAACCTGGAACAAAGTCGTATGACATGACTGATGCTGTGGATTACTTGGGACGTTTAATCAAGTCGAGGGGCGGACACGCTGTGAAGAAGTCGGAACTGAAGGCATGGGCAACGAAATACAAGCTTGCCGCGCCAACGCAAGCTGTGATCGATAAGTTGGCCAAGGAGTACAAGGACAAGAACAAGAAAGACGGTGTCGTTGATGGTTAAGTTAGTCCTCAGGTGAGGTCGGTTTCGGGAAATGTACTACTAGTGTTTGCCGGCGGTTGGCATTGCACAATGTCCCGTCTGGTATTATCCCAACTAGATGTAGTGTACTTGCCTTGATGTTCCGAATTTGACTCTGAGACGAAGTGGACGTCAAGCGGGACAGGGGCAGATATCTGCACCAGGAAATACCTCTTAACCAGTGCCAGTTCGTACCATGACGAGCAACAAGCATTCTCCTGCCTACAAGAATGACGCGATCAGCGTGCAGCCTTCACTCGAAACCAAGTCGCGAGCTCCTTGTTACCAGCAAGACCAACATGGACGAGATATAATGGATGTTTGAAGCGCAGGCGACAAAAAAATTCATCTTGAGAGTTCAGAAAACGAAGACTTCGCAAATACGATCAAAGGCACATAATAGCCACACTTGAGAATTACATTCATCAACTAATATTAATACAATATGGAGAATCCATCAGACAGACGCTCGACTCGCTGGCTCCGACTCACTGAACTGCAAGCAGCCCGGCAAAGCGCAGAACCAAACGTCCTCGAGATCCCACCGAGGTGGAGACCATGTTCTCTGTCGAACGAGCGAGCGCGGATGTCATCGAATGGATTTGAAGGATGCGGCATGTGTAAACATGCGAGACTCGAGTTAGTTTCTATAAAATAGATCCTAGCTGAGTATGTTCT